>JBBPBX010005453.1:61440-72103 GCA_038048925.1 Garcialebias charrua
AGGTGGATCAGTGGTGGAAGTGGTCTCCAGCTACAAGTACTTGGGGGTACACTTGAATGATAACCTCAGCTGGACCAACAACACCACCAGCCTGATCAAGAAAGGTCATCAGAGACTCTACTTCCTCAGACGGTGAGACGAGCTGGTCTGAGTAGCCCAGTCCTCACCTCCTTCTACAGGTGTGCAGTGGAGAGCATCCTGTGCTCCAGCATCAACGTGTGGCATGGAGGCTGCACAGTTGCAGAGAGAAAAGCTCTGCAGAGAGTGGTGAAGGCTGCACAGAAGTCTGTTGGAGTCAGTCTCCCCACCATCACAGACATTTACACCTCCAGATGCAGGAAAAGAGCCACCTGCATCATGAAAGACCTCACTCACCCAGCACACTCACTCTTTGCACCACTCCCCTCGGGACGGAGGTTGAGGAGCATCAAATGTAGAACCACTAGACTGAGAAACAGCTTCTACCCTGAGGCTGTCAGACTCATGAATAAATAAATAATAAGAATAAACACTGCAAAATGTCACATCATACTGATACTGTACTGATCTGTTTCTTGTTGCTGCGTTCATCTGTGACCATCTGTTTCTTGTTGCTGCGTTCATCTGTGACCATCTGCTCATGTTCGTGCTGCTGTTTATAATGATGTTTTTCTACTACATTAGGGCTTAGTGTATTACTAGCTGATGTGATGTCTCTCTTAGTTAATCCTAGATGTTATTATTGTATTTCTCTTGCATTTGTTGTTGGATGTAACTGGGACCCTGTGTACATAATCTCGTTTTCAACACATGTACTACATGCGGTGCAAATGACAATAAATTCTCTCTGACTCTGACTCTGATTATATATATATATATATATATATATATATGTATATATATATATATGTATATATATATATATATATATATATTTCAGTTTCCTTACCAAGTTTTCCATGTGGAGCTTAAAAGAGAGATACAAATCGATCAAGATACCCAAATACAGTATGTGTAGGAATCGACAAACTCAATAGAGGCACCATTTGAGGAAAAAAAATCAAAGGAAGAACTTCTGGGACTGACTTCCTGTTTGAAAACAGCACCCCTTTGGTTTTGTCGGTGTATAGAACAAGTTTGAGATAGAACAAATCTGACTGGATGATGTCAAAAGCAGATGCCAAAAGCTGGAAAGCCTTAGCAACTGTTTTAGCTCGACAATAAACAACTGTGTCATCAGCATAGAAATGTAAGGATGCATCAGGGATGTTCTGACCTACATTACTTTAGCAGATTGTAAAGAGAGTGGGTCTTAAGACTGAGCCTTGTGGTACATCATTGTTGACTGTTAAATAAGTGGAGGAAATAACATTATGGTGAACACATTGCCTCCAGTCTGAGAGCAAGTTAGCAAACCAACCAGTGGTGTGAGCTAAAAACTATAACTGGATACCACTTCCACCGCAGATCCTCCTATATGCAAAGGGGGGTAGGTGTGTTTGCCCCTTCTGAAATCCACAAACATCCATAGTGTGATGCTACCACAACCATGCTTTACAGTTGGTACAGTCTTCTTGGGTTTGAAAGCCTCACCTTCACTCCTCCAGATGTAGATCTGTAAATGTGGTTAAAAGACTCAATCTTTGGCCCGTCTGACCACAAACTTTTCTTCTGAAGGCCTCTGGTTTGTCTGTGTAGACAACTCTAAATTTTAGTTGAGTTGGAAGATGTTGTTTTTAGAGCAAATATTTTTTTCTTGGTCTACACCATCTCGGTCCATGGTAATGTAAAATCACATCACTGTGGATTGTGATTCTGGTGTTCCAGGAGGCGTCGCTTGAACATGAGTCCTTGTGTCACAGTGAGACTACCTGCATACAGTAAACAAAGGTAAAAATAAAATTACAATGTTTCCAGTACAGTACTTGGTAGACTTTTGCCTTGTTGGTTAAAAGGATGCTCTTGTCCCTTGATCAGAAAGGAACTGCTTAACTCTCTTTTCAGGGCTTGAACATTTATGACACATCTGAATAACATGCATACAGTTGTCTGAGCTGATGATCTTGGAATCTGAGGTTAAGAAATTACTCTGAAATACTGTCTAACTTGTGCACGTCTCAAATTCTCCTGGGATCTTTACTTAGTTCCTGAGAACTTTTCCAGTTTTCTGAGTATTGGTCAATCAAATCACTAATGAGATTAATTCAATCTTTATTTATACAGGTTAGTCTCATTGAGCCAAGACCCTTGGCCCTGTAAAGTTAGAATGGTAAATGGACTGTGCAAATCCAATCAGTACAGTATACATACAGAACTTTACAACACACTGCTCACATTTACCTACACACATTCATACAACACTCTACCACATTTCTACAAAAGCAATCTGAGTGAGTCTTTTCTATAGAGACTAATCAGTTCTTTGTCTGTTGCCCAGGGACACTTCAACATGCTGCATATTGGTGGAATCAAACCTTAAACCTTCTTTCAGGGCCGAGATGGGGGAGAGAAAGGGCATCTATAGGGACCAGAACGTCGTGGTTCGACTCCAAGCCGTTCCCACATATTGTTGGGTTGTCTCTGAGCAAGACACCGAATCCCTAATTGCTCCCCGGGCGCTTACATAGCTGCCCACTGCTCCACCTGGGTGGATCTCACATGTGATGAGTTAAATGCAGAGAACTAATTTTGCCATTGTACAGAAACATGCAATGATGACAGTCTCACACTTCCCTTCCCTCCCTTCAACTCTCTCATTGGATAGACGATTGCTCAAACCACTGAGCCGCAGCCACCGCAGGTTAGAAGACAAAGGAAAAAGTTCAGTACCACCTATTAAAAGACTTTGGCGAATGTACCGGTATGCATTTATTTGACCCCGCATGCATCACTTTACTTGTGGATTAGATAAAAATCATGGTTAATATAAATTTGTATACCTAATTAAAAAATCCCTGGTTCTAATAAAACAACAAAAGCCTTAATAAGATTAGGGATAAAGATGAATGTGACATTGCTGCCCACAATGTTTTCTGTAAAATTCTGACTGAAGATGTACAAATATATGTACAAATATATTTTTTAAAAGCCTTTATGTTATTGGTGATACATCCATCTACATTAAACAGATGCTTAAAAAAATATTTTTACTCTTTGTTATCTTCATGTGATACACTAGAAGTGGTAATCCCTCTAGAAGGGAGCAGCTGACAAACAAAATAAAATCTTTTGTCTCGGCTAGATAAAAAACGTCATCCAGAGTGTTTTGCAATTCTAAGAACAGAATGTGTCAATGCTAAATTTGGATTTTGTAAAGGTTTCAGCTTGACTGATGTGGTATTAAAGCCTCACCCATGCATTCTTCCATTTATTAAAAACTTTTTTATTTATTTAAAAGGAGAAAAAACACTGGTGTGGCTAATACAATGACCATAAGAAAAGCCTTTATGTTATAAATTTCAATTTAAATGTATTTTTCGTTTTTGATTTAAAGTTTAAACACATTGTGCTTTTCCCATACAACAACCATTGTGTTACTTTAAACATTTATAGATTTAAAAATAGGTTTGATAGTATTTGCGTCCACATTACAAAAGTTAAAATAAATTCACACAAAGTTTGTAAAAAATAAAATGAAATAAAATAAAATAATTGACATGATTTGCTCATATATAATGTCAATTCAATTATTTAAGAGAATGTTCTGAAGTGCCACGCCTCAGCTCAGAAGAGACAGGTTAATCATGTCTGGTTTGTTCACGTTAGTGGAAATAATAGGATGCATAGACTCCAAAACTGTATTTGAGCAAGGTGAATTTTTTTCTGTGTGTCATAATCATTGTCAAGCACACTTTTTTTTTTTTTTTACTTACGTCAATCCTCTACTTTGTAGCTAATATAAAAGGTGTCAAAGAAGAAGGCAGCCCAGTTTAAAGAAAAGCAGGAACGTTTTAAGACACTTTAAGGAATATTTATTTTTTGTTTCTGCTTTGGGTAAGTCAAATTTCTGACTATGCTGTCTATGTGTAAATGTGTTTAATTGTTANGACATGATTTGCTCATATATAATGTCAATTCAATTATTTAAGAGAATGTTCTGAAGTGCCACGCCTCAGCTCAGAAGAGACAGGTTAATCATGTCTGGTTTGTTCACGTTAGTGGAAATAATAGGATGCATAGACTCCAAAACTGTATTTGAGCAAGGTGAATTTTTTTCTGTGTGTCATAATCATTGTCAAGCACACTTTTTTTTTTTTTTTACTTACGTCAATCCTCTACTTTGTAGCTAATATATAAGGTGTCAAAGAAGAAGGCAGCCCAGTTTAAAGAAAAGCAGGAATGTTTTAAGACACTTTAAGGAATATTAAATTTTTCTTTCTGCTTTGGGTAAGTCAAATTTCTGACTACCGTACATTGTCGATGTGTAAATGTGTTTATGTATTTAATTGTTAATTTACAAAAAAAAAAGTAGATTTTTTTAATCAACCTTTTTATTATTTTTTATTTATCATGTACTGCCTGACAATATATATATATATATACAGTATAAGTTGCAAATATTTTAAATTCAATCTTTGTATTTTATTTAATATTTATCATGTACTCCCTGACAAAATATTACTATGATCAATTAGTAAAGTGTAAACTGTGATTTTCTGACACCATATAAGAAATTGCAAATTAAATATTAGCCCACATTCTGTGAAAAATTACCTCAAAATTATTTAAAGAATATAATTTAATTTATATTTCAGTAGAAACTAAACAAGGTTGTCTTTTATTATTAAAAATGTTATTAAAAATGTAATGTAAATAATATTTTTAGATTTACAATATATGGGGTTCAATACCCCCAATGGATATTATAAACAACAAAGTAAAAAAAAATTAATAAAAAAAAAAAAAGTAAACTTTTTTGGAATCTTGAAATAAATTTACTGATAAAGGAATGAGGAACTAAAAAGATTAATATAATTAATTCCAATTTTAATTCCATGCATTCTTTTTACCAAACTTGCCATGTATCGTTACCTGCTCATGTGCTATTTTATTTTTAGTACACTTATCAGTAATATTGTTATTTTGACAGAGAACAGCTTTACAAATTTAATGTTATTTTGGTATTTTGTAATTACCACAAACTTCACCAGTATTAAAGCTGACAGGGCAGAAAACATAATTAAAGTCAAAAGTCAAAGTCAACATTTCTATATTTGTCATACGCACCACATGTGCTGCATGTGGTGGAATGAAATTGTGTACATAGGGTCCCAGTTAGATCCAGCAAAAGTATAAAATGTAAAAACATTAAAATAAAAAACAGTAATAAGATCTAAGAAATGAACTAGGAAAAATGTTAACTAAAAACATGCCAATTACTAGTAGTACAAAAACAATATGTTGAATCGCAGCACGAGTAACGTAGGCTTCAAAAGGAAGTTAAAGGGTTGTTGGACACAAGTAAAGAACGCAGTGGAACAGCTGATTTTAACATTCTGGTTTTATAACTTTTAATAGATTACTGTATATTTAATTTCAACCTCTTCATAGGATGCACCTGTTCATTTATTTGGGTAACACAATAGCTAATCATCCAGTCATGTATCCAATCTACTTTACATGTACTGTAGATGCAATGTAGCAAGTTGCTGAACTTCAAACTGGGCATCAGAGTGGGGAAGAAAGGGGATTTTAGTAACGTTGAATGTGGCGTGATTGTTGGTAACAGAAGATCTGTTCTGAGTATTTAAGAAACTTCTGATCTACTGACACTTTAACAAACATTCATATTTAGGGACGAAAGATATTAATCAGACGAGATAAATGTTTTTCTGATCTCGTAGTTTGTAAACACGGCATCCCTTTTCATTTTTATGTCGATGACTGTCAAATTCACTTCCCTCTGAAGCACAGTGGTGCACGCTCTATCCAACCTCTTCTTGACTGCCTGGTTGACATCAGGGATTGGATGGCTTTAGATTTCTTAAACTTTAACGAGAAGACAGAAGTCATGTTGTTTCCATCTAATGGCACAACCAAGAACCACTGTATCGACCTTTCCTCTCTAGTCCCATTACAGAAAAAAGTGGTTACTGGTCTGGGAGTTAAAATGGACTCTTCCATGAAACTAAACAGCCATGTAAACACGGTTGTTGAATCCTGTTTAGTTTTCAGTTAAGGCAACTGTCTAAATTGAAGCCCATCCTGTCCAAAAGTAACCTTGAGACAGTAATACATGCGTTCATAATATCCAGGCTTGATTACTGCAATGTGCTTCTTTTTGGAATCAGTCAGACCTCCATTGCACGTTCACAACTACCGTAGTCCAAAATGCTTCAAACTGATTCTTTTTTTTTTTCTCCCTATTTTCATTTTCTTCCTTTTCTTCCCCCCCACGTTCACGTTCACATTCACAACTAGTCCAAAATGCTTCAAATTGATTCTGGTACAGGAAAAAGAGAGCACATTACTCCAGTTCTGGCCTCCCTTCATTGACTCCCGGTTCACTTTCAAATTCAGTTCAAAATCCTTCTGTATGTTTTTAAATGTCTGAACAGTTTTGCCCCCTCCTATCTCACTCATCTGCTGCAGCCATGTGTCCCACAGCGCTCATGTTAAGCTCAGAGGTCACAGGTCTTTCTCTGTTGCAGGTCCAAAACTGTGGAGTGACTTACCATTGCATGTCAGGCAGGCCCTCTCTCACTGGTTTTAAAGTATCATTTGAAAACTCAATTTTATTCCTTTCTTTTGACAGTGTGTGAGCTGATTTAACTTCTCCGTAATATGATGTTAGTCATTTTTTCCTGATCTTTAACCATTTTGGATCTATGTATTTTATGTTGTGCCCTTTGATTGTTTGCTTTTGCTATACAGAACTTTGGTTGGCCTTGTTGCCGTTTTTAAGTACTTTATAAATCAAGTGGTATGGTATGGTATATTTGGAAGAAAAAAATTGTGAGCCTGTGAAAGTTGTATCCTCAGTTTCTTGTTCTATAGCTGACAGGAGTGGCCCCAGGTATGTCCCTTTGCTTTAGTGTTTTGTGTATTGCGCGTTCAGAGATGGTTATCTGCATACCTTTGTTTAAATAGGTGGTTATTAGAGCTACTGTTTCCGTGCTATCATCTCAAACCAGTCTATGAATTCTACTCTGACGTCTGACATCTGACATCAGTAAGGCATTTTCGCAAACACTTGGTTGTGAACATCCCATTAGATTAACACTTTCTGAAATACTCAAACCAGCTTGTCTGGCACCAACAACCAAGCTGTGTTCAAAGTCACATACATCCTCTTTCTTCTCCGTTCTGATGCTCTGGTTGGACTTCAGTAAGTCGTCCTCACCATGTCTACATGCCTAAATGCATTGAGTTGCTACAAGGGGAGTGGCTGATCAGCCTTTTGTGTTCAACATTTGAACAGGTGCACTCTATAAAAAAGGCTGGTGTGTAGTGTGGAGTGTAGTAATGTGTGTTTAATAAAACTGTTTAATGATTGTGTGGAAAGACATAAATAATTTTAAAATACTCCAAATCATCCAATTCCAATTTTTTTGTTTACTGTAAATAAAATAAGATAAATAAAAATCAGTATTCAGAGGGTTTAGCAGAAACAAGAATTGGGTTAATGCTTTCATGTATTTTTTGGGTTTCTATTTTTTTTTCTAACTTTAGAAAGTAATATATGTGAATACTTGTTGGTGGTACATGCCTTTGAATCTTAAAAATATCTTGTGCAAGGCGATGAGCTTGGTTGAGGTCAGTGGATGATTAGAAAAATAATTTGAAAATAAACATTTATCATAAAATAAATAACACATGGAGCTAAAGTAAACACTATTATAAAATATTTTGCTTAGATGTTGTTCAAAAAGAAGGTGTGCAGGAGCCAACTTGATAAATTTATGATATAAATTATTAAATGTCACTAAACTGCATTTTATGAGAGCTTGACTCTGTTTTACTTAAACCGATTAATACCTGTCTCCTAAAGGTAAAAAAAAGATTTAAAAGAAGCTGCAGGATGAATAGATAGGAATAGCATAATTTTAAAAGGGCAAAAGATGGTAAATTGTAACAGGAAATGCCAACAAACAATGAAAAGTTGCTGTATCTTACTCAGTGTCTCAACAAGAATATTAAGCAATCAAAAATTATTTCTCTTTATTTGTTGATGCTATTCATATTCCATAACGATATTTTTTGCTGCAATTTCAAAATAGGAGATAATTTTAAACTACAGTACTTTTGAAATGACAAAAAAAAAAGAAAGAAAAAAAATCATGTTCAGATGTAATTATATTTGTTTGTTCTAGTTTTTTTTTTAGTAACGCCAAGACGATCGACTAATGATGGGGACGGAAAAACTTTTAACATTTCTACTAATATTAACAGGTGAGTGCATAAATAAAAAGACAATGGTTGAAAAGGGAAAAAAACAAAACACATTCATAAAAATTGTCCTGTTTTACAAAATCAACAGTAACACCAAAACTAAGGACAGAAGAACAAACATCAGGTGTTCCAACAACAACAGCTACTCCAACCACAACCAGAGATGCTCCAATCACAAACACAGCAGTTCGAACCACAACTACAACTGCTCCAAGCACAACCACAGAGGCTCCAACAACAAACAGAGCAGCGCCCACAATCACAGCTGCTCCCACAACAACCACAGCTGCTCAAACCACAAACACAGCAGCTCAAACTACAACTACAACTGCTCCAACCACAGAGGCTCCAACAACAAACAGAGCAGCGCCCACAACCACAGCTGCTCCAAAAACAACCACAGTTGCACCAACAACTACCACAGAAGTTCCCACAACAACCATAGCTGCTCTTGAAACAACCACAGCTGCTCCAACCACAACCACAGCTGCTCCAACCACAACCACAGCTGCTCCAACAACAACCACAGTTTCTCCAACAACAACCACAGCTGCTCCAACCACAACCACAGCTGCACCCACAACAACAACAGCTTCTCCAACAACAACCACAGCTGCTCCAACCACAACCACAGTTGCTCCAATCACAACCACAGCTGCTCCAACAACAACAATAGCTGCTTCAACCACAACCACAGCTGCTCTAACAACAACCACAGCTGCTCCAACAACAACCACAGCTGCTCCAACCACAACCACAGTTGCTCCAACCCCAACCACATCTGCTACAGCCACAACCACAGCTGCTCCCACAACCACTGCTGCTCCAAACACCAACACAGCTGCTCCAACCACAACAACAGCTACTCCCACTAAAACCACATCTGCTCCAACAACAACCACATCTGCTCCCACAACAACCAAAGCTGCTCCAACCACAACCACAGTTGCTCCAATCACAACCACAGCTTCTCCAACCACAACCACACCTGCCCCAACCACAACCACAGTTGCTCCAACCACAACCACAGCTGCTCCAAATACTCCAACTACAACTGTTCCAACCACAACTACAGCTGATGCAACCACAACCACAGCTGCTCCAACCACAACTACAGCTGCTACAACCACAACTCCAGCTTCTCCAACCACAACTACAGCTGCTCCAACTACAACTACAGCTGCTCCTTCCACAACTGCAGCTGTTACAACCACAACTACAGCTGCTCCAACCACAACCACAGCTTCTCCAACCACAACCCCAACTGCTGCAACCACAATCACAGCTGGTCCAACCACAACTACAACTGCTCCAACCACAACAAAAGCTGCTATAACCACAACCACAGCTGTTGCAACCACAACTACAGCTGCTCCATCCACAACTACAGCTGCTCCAACCACAACTACAGCTGATCCATCCACAACCACAGCTGCTCCAACCACAAGCACAGCAGCTGCAACCACAACCACAGCTGCTCCAACCACAAATAAAGCTGCTGCAACCACAACTACAGCTTCTCCAACCACAACTACAGCGGTTCCAACCACAACTGCAACTGCTTTAACCACAACCACAGCTGCTCCAACCACAACAGCAGCTGCTCCAACCACAACTACAGCTGCTCCAACCACAGCTGTTCCAACCACAACAAAAGCTGCTATAACCACAACCACAGCTGCAACCACAACTACAGCTGCTCCATCCACAACTACAGCTGCTCCAACCACAACTACAGCTGCTCCAACCACAACTACAGCTGATCCAACCACAACCACAGCTGCTCTTACCACAACTACAGCCATTGCAACCACAACTACAGCAGCTTCAACCACAACTACAGCTGTTCCAATCCAAACTACAACTGCTTCAACCACAACCACAGCTGCTCCAACCACAACAGCTGCTCCAACAACAACCACAGCTGATAAAACCACAACCACAGCTGCTACAACCACAACTACAGCTGGTGCAACCACAATTACAGCTGCTTCAACCAGAACTACATCTGTTGCAACCATAACTACAGCTGCTGCAACCACAACTACAGCTGCTCCAACAACAACTACAGCTGCTCCAACCACAACAACAGCCGTTGCAACCACAACAACAGCTGCTCCAACCACGACAACAGCTTCTCCAACCACAACTACAGTTGCTCCAACCACAACAACACCTGTTACAACCACAACTACAGCTGCTCCAACCACAACTACAGCTGCTCTAACCACAACTACAGCTGCTCTAACCACAACAACAGCTTTTCCAACCACAACTCCATCTGCTGCAACCA
>JBBPBX010005454.1:11766-42990 GCA_038048925.1 Garcialebias charrua
GTTTGTTGCTGCTTTTTATAGTGGCTAGGGACTTAAACCCACTACTTTGCATTACTTTTGCAAAGCACTTTTGTTTGTTTGTTTTTGTTGTGTTTGCTGTGTTTTGATCCCTTTGTTCCCCAGGGATTTTACTAAAGCTAAAAAATCAGAGCATTTGAATCTTAGTTTTGCAAATATTGTACAACAAAGCCTTAGGCCCTGTACACACGTAGCCGTTTATCAGTAAAACCGAACAGTTTAGCATGCGGTTTAGCCTTTCATCCACACGTGAACGCCGGTTGATGTAACTATAAACGAATAATAACAAAACTCCGGCCAAAGTGAAGATTTGAGAACTCTCCGCTTTCGCGTCTGCGTGTGTACTTTCAGAACGGACGTTTCAGCTCCAGCTGGAGCTGAAAGTCCGGTTCTGCCGGTTCTCCAGCTGGAGCTGACGTCACATGCTCGGAGAAAAAAAAGCACTAAAAAGTCAACATACCTGCTCTGACATGATTCCCAGTCGACATTTTCCTGCATTTTATTAACTTTGTACTCCAACACGGTATTTTAGTAGTTCAACCTTGCAGTCTGTCCACCCAAAGAAAGGAAAATAAATAACAGGAAGTCGCGGCTGAGTTCAAGGGTTGTGACTAGGGCTGAAACAACGAATCGATAAAATCGATAAAAATCGATTTTTAAAAGTGTTGGCAACGAATTTCATCATCGATTCGTTGTGTCGCGCGATTATGCATCTTTCACGGCGCCGCGGAGCTGTTTTGTTCACCGGTGAAGCTTTTGTCAAAGCTGGCTGAGCCTGGCTGAATAAAGTTTGAAAAAAAAAAAAAAAACTGCAGCGTCAGCGTGCTGCGCCTGCGCGTGTGTGTGGCTTCTGAACAGAGCGAGGAGGGAGGAGGAAACAGCAGAGACTGTTTTCAAAGTCTATTTTACAATGACCGACGCGACGCAGAGAAAACTGTAAATAAGTCCTACAACGTGTGGGAGCACCTGACGCTTCACAAAGATAAAAAAAGCTTTAAAAAGTGACGACGCGACACGAGATAACCACGCAGATGAAATGTAAACATGACGGGCTTCACCACCGTGTGAATGAAGGAAGAGCAGCAGGTAATTCAAAACATATTTGTTCTGTTTCAAAGAGAGAAAAAGTGTCTCTGGCAGCTGAAGCTGCTTGTTTCTTAGCTGTGACAGAGAATGTGTGTGTTTTTATTTTTAATGTAACGAAACAAGCAGTGTTTAAATGTGTTTTATAAATAAATCTAACACAAAGATGGTGATAATTTAATGATTTAGCTTCAACTTTTAATTTGCTGGCAAAGTCTGAAGTCACTGCATTGTATGGAAGGATGAATTGCATTTAAACAGGAATTACAGTAATTTATTCATCTACTCAAGTGTGTGTAATTAGTATTTTATATTTGTGTGTGTGTGTGTGTGTGTGTGTGTGTGTGTGCTTGTGTGTTTAACCAAGTGAAACAAGGCATTTCTTGAGTTACTGTAAATTATGATATAATACATATAAACTCTCTCTCATTCCAGAAAACAACAATGACAGCCTTCATGATGGACAGACATCATGCACACCACCACAGCAAGCAGCAGAGACTGAAAGATCCTTACATGAACGTCACTGACATGAGGCCTCTGTCGATGGTTGAAGACGAAGACTTCACTTTTAACCCAGGTTACAATGATCCACACTTGTAATGGTAAATGGACTGTACTGTACTTATATAGCACCTTTCTATCTAATTGATACTCAAAGTGCTTTACATTGTTTATAGTAGTGTAAAGCACTACATGTCCTCATTTACCCATTCATACAGCACTCTACTAGATTACAAAGAACAAATCATTCTAAAGAGACAAATCAGAGCTTTAGCTCACATTCATACACCAATGGGGCACAAACATGGGGTTCAGTGTCTTGCCCATGGACACTTAGGCATGTGACTGCTGGTGGATTCCAAGCCCCAACTCTTGCATTGGAGGACGACTGCTCTAACAACTCAGCCACAGCTGCCCCATCCAGGTTATAACAATCCACACCTTTAATCCAGGTTACACTTGTCCCTCAAAAACACATTTTACAAAGTAGCTACATTTTGTGCAGGTATAAATAATACATTTGTATATATGTTTGTGTACATTTATTTTTTATTGAAGCTGACTAACTTTATTTTTTAATTATTCAATATTTTACTAACAGAATAGTCAAGTAGCAACCTGTTTTTTGTGCGATTTGATATGTCAGTCAAATTTTGGAATAAAGAGGTGATAATTAAAACTTGTTTCCTTTTTTTTTTTTTTTTTGCCGATTCATCGATGAATCGAAAAAATAATCGGCCGATTAATCGATTATTGAAATAATCGTTAGTTGCAGCCCTAGTTGTGACTGCACTACACTGCTACTACACTGCCACCTATGGGTTCAGCATATTCATTACATGCTCTGTAGTGAAATAAACGGCACATGTAGACGAACATCCAAACATGTATGGACAGAGAAATTTTTTGTGTGCAAATATTCGTTTTTCAAACACCAGGCTACGTGTGTACAGGGCCTTAATATGTTCGTTTTAATGGTTAAGCTTGGTGAACAACATCCATTTTGCCCAAACGTTTGGTATTATCCGTCAAATGGCCGTCTCTGCCTCTAATACAATAAATCAATTATGAGTACACTAGTGCATTAACAGAGTACCCGAGTTTTCGACAGCTCGAGTGCTTTGACTTCTATCGAGGCTTTTTTGTCCACCTCGGGTACCCGTAGTGACGTCACATTTCACATTTCACAGCGCGCGGGGTAGCTTTTAGCTTTTAGTAGACGCTACAAAATGGATTCCTGTGTGCGCACGGATGTTAATGGAGCAGGCCGTCTTGTCAAAAAGGTAAAACAGTTTATAATTTTATAAAATGCGCTACTTCGTGTTGACTTTCTTTGTAGTAGATTGTGACAGCAGAGGGCAGTGTTGCAATGCAGGTCCCATATATAACACGGCCGAAACGGCTTCATCTCTCTCGTTTCACAAACAAAAAAACAAATATTCATCTCTCTAGAGCTACCAAAAATCTATAAACACAATCTCTAAAAGTAAACCTAAATTGCACAGCTGCAGGCGGTGGTACGGTGTGGCTGTGGCCCCATTTGTTTTTTAAGTTTCGGTTTTCATCGCCTTATACTTTCACTTTTAATATTATTAATATAACTAATAGTTTTGTTTTTCCTGTGACTTATGTGCAGTATGATAAATGATAGGAGCATAATAAATGCTCCCAATGCTTTGTTGGTCTTTTTTTTCTTTTTGTAAAGACGTTTTTAGGCATTTATATTTATTTATTTATTTTGCATCGTAAGACACTGTGACGTCATCGGCTACTCGAGCGTCGTTCGAGTTTTTTTATGTTAATGTCGAGGTTAAAAATTATGTACTCGTTCAACCCCTAGAGTACACTAACTATAACTAGTTATAACGTGAAGGGCCTGATTAGCCCGATCAAAAGGAAAAAAGTTTTACAGCAACTCACACAATTAAAATGTGATGTAGCACTGCTATAAGAAACACACCACAGATATGGAACATATAAAATTAAATAGATCTTGGGCTGATAAAGTTTATTACTCATCACATTGTTCTGGTAGGAAAAGGGATGTTGCTATATTAATACACAGGCAAGTTAACTTTACTGAAACCTCAGTACATAAGGATAGGGATGGTAGAATTATATTGGTAAATGGGATAATTGATGGAACAGCTGTTTCTTTTGTAAATGTATATGCTCCTAATGAAGATGCTCCAAGGTTTATTAAATCAGTTTTCAATATGATTGCAGAATACAGCTTCGGCCTATTGATTATGGGGGGAGATTTCAACTGCGTAATGTCAAATCTTGACAGGCAATCAGCATCTCAGACCCCCGTAACAAAGATGGGTAAAATGCTTAAAAACATGTCTGTAGAACACATGTGTCAAACTCTTGGCCCGCGGGCCAGATGTGGCCCGCCATGTCATTTTATCTGGCCCGCGAGAGCTTAATTAAAAAGTTTTGAGTGTCTAAAAATTAATACGAGCGAGTTTTGACCAAAAACTACATTTCCCACAATGCCTTTCGACACGGCAGCCCCACAATGCCTTTCGACTACGGTAGCCGAGGCAGTGTTTCTACCTTCATGCCAACGAGTGGAATTGAGATATAAATAATGATCCCAACATGTCCAGAAAGAGAAAAGTTGATACAGACGCAAGTTTCAAGAAAGATGGGAAGGCGAATACTTGTTTGTGCTTCCAGGAGAAAGACCGGTATGTCTTTTGTGTTACGAGGCGGTGTCGGTTTTGAAACCAAACACGGAGCTAAGTACGCTAAAGCTAGCCTTCAAGAAAAGCAACACATTCTGCCAAGAATTAAAAGGCAAACTGCAGTCGCAGCAGAGTTTGTTCATGAAACCCACAGCCAAAAACGAGGCTGCAGTGAAAGCTAGCTTCAAAGTGGCTGTGTGACTTTGCTGTGTTGTGCGACATAACCGACCATCTCGCCCAGCTGAATCAGAAGCTGCAGGGACGCAAACAAGTCATCACGCAGATGTCCGACGCGATCACGGCTTTCCTGCGAAAATTGGACTTATGGATGTGGCAAGTGAAACAGGACAATCTTGTCCACTTTCCTGTTTGTCAGGTTAGCATTTTCTTAAAATTTAATTCAAATATATCCTGATGCATTCTCAATAATCCAGGTAGAAAAATCTAAAAAAGCTAAGTGTGGTCCTCTGGACATTCAAAAAAACAAAACAAAAAACAGGTGATTATTTCAGCCACCTAAAATAATATGTTCCCCTTCCTTGGATGGTTTCTTTTCACAAAGATGGCCTCTTTTACTCGTCTCTCAAACCATTGTTCCTCTCTATCAAGGATGTGAACATCTTCATCCCTGAAAGATGAAGTTTTGTTTTGTTTTTTAAATGTCCAGAGGACCAGACTTAGCTTTTTTAGATTAATTAAAATATAATAAAATGTAATTCAACAAAGAAGAAGAACATTTCAACTGTGTGCAATTTAATGATTGTGCTTGCATTTTGTTTTGTGTTTATCATTTTCAGAACATGATCAATCATAGAGAGAGAATCCACTTGGTGTGTTCAAGGACAGGCAGCATCTCCTCATCAAAGACTAACCAAACAACTTGAGTACGGTAATATAGTTGTGAACTGAGTCAACCTTTATTTTGGTATGTGTATGCACACAAATTGTTGTCATTCACAGTTGGATGCAAGGCTGTGTGTAGCCTTTTTGGGTGAGATGCTACATGTGTCATACATGTTCTTTGCAGCTCAGTTTTATGTTTTTTTTTTTATTAACTTGGACAATTTCATCCTTCATTAATGGAGTTATGTGGGTTTTCATAAGCTGACAAATTTTAAAAGGATTTATGTTAGAGCAACAAGCAAACAGATGTTTTCTATGCAACTGTAATTGTCAGTTGAATAAGTTATAATAAATGAGTTATTCAACATTAAGGAGTACGGTAGTTACATTTATTTTACATTACATTAGATTACATTTAGTTACATTTATAAGTTACATCTGGCCCTTCAAGGTCAGCCATTATGCCGATGTGGCCCTCGGTGAAAATGAGTTTGACACCCCTGCTGTAGAAGCTGGATTGGTGGATGTATGGCGATCTAAATTCCCAAAGGAAAGAAATTTTACATTCTACTCGAACCGACATGCATCTTACTCACAAATAGACTACTTTTTTACTGCTAAAGCCGAATTATACAGAATTGAGGATATCACAATACTGCCCATTACAATTTCTGATCACGCACCGGTAACTCTTAAGTGGAATATAGGAGGGGCTCCACCGTCTAAACAATGGAGACTCAATGCCTCTCTTCTTAATGACAAGGAATTTATTGCTTTTGTTAAATCAGACCTCAAAAATTATTTAGACTTAAACAATACCCCGGAGACATCTATCATTTTGTGGGACTATGCAAAGGCATATTTAAGAGGCAGCATTATCTCTTATACGACAGCAAAAAAAAGACAAAAAATAGCCAAACAGAAATCTTTAGAAGACAGAATTCGTGACCTGGACATTGAACATAAAAAGACTAGAACATCCACGGTTTTGAATGATTTGAATAAAACACGCAGAGAGCTCCAAGATTTGCTATCAGAAAAGATAGAGGGTAACCTTTGTTTTGCCAAGTAGCAATATTATGAAAATGGAAATAGAGCGAGTAGACTTTTAGCCTTCAGACTTAAAAAACAACAGTCCTCAAATGTAGTTCAAAAGCTAAAATCGGGCAATAAATCCAAAAACCGAAAGATATTGCGGAAACATTCGCAGAATTTTACAAAGTTTTATACCGAGACACTGACACTTGCCGTGATGAGTCTAAAATAGCAGACTATTTACAAAATATAAATATTTCTGAATTACCCGATTCTGTTGCTTAACAATTAGATAAGCCAATTCAAGAAGAAGAAATTAAAAATGTTATCTCATCCTTTAAAATAATAAGAGCCCCGGCCCCGATGGATTTCTAAATGAATTCTATAAACGTTTCACAGATATTGTTACTCCACTCCTACTGGAAGCATATCGCTTCTCTCTAGAAACTAAAACAATGGCGCCATCTTGATCTGATGCTACAATAGTTGTGTTACATAAAGAAGGTAAGGATACCACTGAATGTGGATCATATAGACCATTATCAATGCTTAACGGGGACATACGCATTCTAACTGGTATTTTGGCGAGACGACTAAAGGTTATAATAAATCAAACTATACATCCAGATCAAACCGGATTTATTGCAAGGAGGCATTATGGAAATAATCTGCGTCGGTTATTAAATATTATTTCTCACCAAAAAGAAAATAAAGATATGACGTCTGTAATATCTGTGGATGCTCAAAAGGCTTTTGACCGCGTGTCATGGAAATATCTTATTGAAACGTTAAAGAGGTTTAAATTTGGGCCCAGGTTTATAGATTGGATATATACGTTATATTCATCTCCACAAACGACTGTAAGAGTAAATGGTTTTAGATCGGCTAGTTTCAAGCTGGAGCATGGATGCAGGCAAGGGTGTCCCCTTTCACCCCTCCTGTTTGCAATTAGCATTGAGCCGTTAGCCCAGATTATCAGGGACAAGGATGAAATTAAAGGAATTTTTTCATTCATTCAGTCAACCTTTATTTAGTCAGGTAAATCTCATTGAGCCTCGAGGGCTCATTTACAAAAGCGACCTGCTACAAACTAAAGAATGATGAACAGCAATGGTAGAATTTCCTTAAACAAGAGAGAAAAAACATAGGAGAGAAATAGAAAGTGAAATGCAAAGTATCAAAACTAGCAAAACACCACAAGGTAGATGTACAAAATCAAAAACAAGAATTTGGATTGGAACAGAGGAACATAAAATATCGCTTTATGCAGATGATGTGCTTCTGTATCTATCAGACTGTGCGTTATCAATACCACATCTTAGTGAAATTATATTTGTCTATGGTCACTTTTCTGGCTATAAAGTAAATGTTGATAAGACTGAGGCAATAGATGTCAACTGTAATATCCTGCTGGGGGTTAAACAACAAAGCGGCTTTAGGTGGCCTAGGGAGGGCATTAAATACCTGGGCAACAACATTCCTCTCTCATTAATCGACTTATGTCAACTACAACAGAACACTGGATATAATAAAAAAAAGACCTAGAGCGGTGGACAGCATTGCCCTTGTCCCTCCTCGGTCGCATTGAAACCATTCGCATGAATCTGTTACCCAGGCTATTGTATTTGTTCCAGATGTTACCAGTTGGAATACCAAAATCCACGTTTGCTGAATTGGACAAAATTATATCAAAATTTATATGGCAAGGCAAGCGCCCTCGCATAAAATACAAAACACTACAAAGAAAAAAGACGGAAGGGGGTCTTAATCTTCCGGTTTTAAAATACTATTTTTGGGCAGCTCAGTTAAAGCCTTTAATCTCATGGATCCAACAAGACTCTCAAACAAGATGGCTGAGCATTGAGCAAGAAAAATGCTCAGTATCATTAAAGGTGTTACCATTTTTAGATACACCAGTAAACGAACTCTCATCATGGACTTAAACCACACTCAACATTTGGAACAAAGTACAAACTTCTTTTAAGCTACAGAGAGGCTTATCAATATTATCAAGCATTGGACATATTAAATCCTTCACACCAAATTTCCTAGACAAAAGTTTCTCTAAATGGACTGAACAGGGGCTTATATTTCTTCACCAGCTGATCGACAAGAACAACCTTATGTCATTTGAAGATTTAAGTAGGAATTTTCATCTCCAGAAAGGTGACTTCTTTAGATATTTACAGTTGCGCTCCTTTTTGTCTACACATAAGGATTGGGAAAAAGTACTAAACCCCACGCCAATAGAAAACCTCCTAATCTATTTCAAGAGTGAGGGAGGGGATAAAAAAGTTATAAAAAAGTTATATGGGGCGTTCTTATCAATGAAACTTAACAAACCCACTTGGACGAAACAGAGATGGGAGACTGAGACGGCCAAAATAATTTCTGATGAAACATGGGAGGGAGTCTGGACTGAGGCACATCGTGTTACAAACTCAAATACATGGCGGGAATATAAATGGGAAATTATTAGTAGATATTTCAAGACACCGGATGTTGTTGCAAAAATGGACTCTAGGATACCAAGCTTGTGTTGGAGAAACTGTGGCCCGGAGATTCCCAACCATACTCACATTTTTTGGGCATGTCCCAAATTACAAAAATTTTGGGATGAAGTCTACAGGGCTATAAACTATATTTTTCCTGAAGTTATACCAAGGGATGTTACAGTTGCACTACTTGGTGTTATACCAGCTGGGCTGCAAGGACGGGCCAAAGTATATTTGTTAAATGTCCTTTTTACTGCAGCCCTGAAATGTATTACAATTAGATGGAAGCAATTGGAACCACCTTCCTACGACACATGGGTTCAAAAAGTACGGGAACTGTATAATATGGAAAAGATAACCTACTCATTAAGACTTCAAAAACCTATTTTTGACCTGCGCTGGAGGCCTGCAGAAGATTTGTTGATATAAATAAGTTTAAGTTAGGGATGCACCGATACCGATACCAGTATCGGGTATCGGTCCGATACCATGCGTGTTTACTCGTACTCTTACTCATAAAAGGGCTCCAATACTACAGGACCCGATACCAGTTTCATTTCATTAAGAGTTCAAATGTACTAGTGTGCCTCGGGTGTGCCGTGGAAATTATCAAAAAAGCAGCCTCATACTACTACTGAACACTCACGCTGACACCCCCCACCCCACCACCACCTCCACACACACAAACGCGCACGACTCATGTTTCTCACCCTCCTCATGGAGGGAAAAAAAAAACCTGAACGCAGCTGAAATGTTTCTCTCCCTGTCCCCTCCGTCCTGCTCCTACTGCACGCGCTTTGTCTCCCCCCCCACACACACACACGCGCACACACACACACTTTTAGCGCACGCTCCTACTGCACGCGCTTTGTCTCCCCCCCCACACACAGCGCACACACACACACTTTTAGCGCACGGCTCAGTTTGCCTGCCTCACCTGCGTGGCTGAAATGTTTGTCTCTGCTCTCCAAACTGCGCGTGGCTTTCGGATTTGTCTCTGTCTCTCTCTGCCAGCGCTGCGCTGCTCTGGACCAGTGGCGGAGCTAGACTTTTATTGCTGGGGGGGCCGAGAGGGGGCCAAGGCTATCGGTAAGGGGTCCACTTACTACGGTACAGTGGGAAAAATGGATTTGTCCCAACTTTTTTGGGATTTGTTGACGCTATGAAATTTTGAAACAACATATTTTTCCCTTAAAATGATACATTCTCTCAGTTTAAACTTTTGATCTGTGATCTAAATATTTTTAAGTTTAGAAATCAAGTGGTTTTCTAAACAGCTTTAGTGTTTGACTTTGTCCACACTCATAAAACACACAATGAAGTACCCAAAAAAATATACCGGTAAACTTAAATGGTACATATCGCCCCTTGTTGCTTTGAGCATGTAACAGTCACAAGACCACATTGGGTGTCTATGAATGCACATCTATTTTCCCCAGCTCCCCGGGCGCTGACTATGGCTGCTCACTGCACCACCTGGTGGTGGTTGGGTTAAATGCAGAGACCAATTTCGTCTGTCAAGTATGGGAACATACACAGATGACAAAAATGTGACATTTATTTTATTTATTTATTTATTGTTGTGGTACTGTTCGGGTGTATTTTTAAAGACATGTTAAGTGCAATTTGAAATGAGAAATGTAAAATATGATAAAAATACATTTTTGTGTTTATTTCATTCCTATTCAAGACACTTTGATAAGAATGACTATATATTTAATATAGGCGGATACAGAGTACAGTATCTTTGTTTACAATTCTGGTTGGTGGTGTGCCTCGTGATTTTTTCAATGAAAACACTGTGCCTTGGCTCAAAAAAGGTTGAAAAACACTGGTCTAATGAAAATAAACATCCATCCATCCATCCATTTTCGTCCGCTTATCCGGGGTCGGGTCGCGGGGGTAGCAGCCTAAGTAGGGAGGCCCAGACTTCCCTCTCCCCAGCCACATGGAGCAGCTCCTCTGGGGGAATCCCAAGGCGTTCCCAGGCCAGCCGAGAAACATAGTCCCTCCAGCGTGTCCTGGGTCTTCCTCTGGGCCTCCTCCCGGTGGGACATGCCCGGAACACCTCCCCAGGGAGGCGTCCAGGAGGCATCCTAACCAGATGCCCGAGCCACCTCAACTGGCTCCTCTCGATGTGGAGAAGCAGCGGCTCTACTCCGAGTCCCTCCCGGATGACTGAGCTTCTCACCCTATCTCTAAGGGAGAGTCCAGACACCCTGCGGAGAAAACTCATTTCAGCCGCTTGTATCCGAGATCTCGTTCTTTCGGTCACAACCCAAAGCTCATGACCATAGATGAGGGTGGGAACGTAGATCGATCGGTAAATTGAGAGCTTTGCCTTTCGACTCAGCTCTCTCTTCACCACGACAGACCGGTACAGAGCCCGCTTCACTGCGGATGCTGCACCTATCCGCCTATCGATCTCACGCTCCAGTTTTCCCTCATTCATGAACAAGACCCCGAGATACTTAAACTCCTCCACTTGAAAATAAACAGTTTAAGTTAATTAGAATGATTTTTAAAAAATATGAATTAGTACTTGTATCGGTACTTGGTATCGGCAAGTACTTTAATGTAAGTACTTGTACTTGTACTCGGTTTTCAAAAATCTGGTATCGGTGCATTCCTTGTTTAAGTTTATCTTCGGTGTACGGTATTTAACTATTCCACCCAAAGACTTTCCTTATTTTGGGGTGGTGGGACATTGAGGCTACAGACCTGATGCTGAGGTCAAAAGATATCTGGTTATGATGCTTAACTCATGGAAAACATTATATTGTCAATATTTATGTTATGTACAACTGACGTATCACTGTGTAATTGCTCTGTAAAAATAATAAAATTATAAGTAAAAAAAAAAAACCACACACACTGTGGAAAGCATCCCCTGCACACCGTCATTTCTTCAGCTGGTCTCTCCTCGAGCTCTGGTGCTGGCCGGCCCATGGAGGTTGGTGGCGGCCCCTTCCCCTACTGCTCCCAGGTCTCTGGGAGTATGAAGGCGGATGAATCCTCGATGTAGTTGGAGGCTGTGGCGCGGCGAAGATCTGAGAGGAGGCATTGAGCTTTGGAGCATGACGTCACTGGTCCGCGGCGCAAAGCATTGTGGGAACGAAATCGCCATTTTTAATGCCTTACTAAAAGAAGCTCTGTCTCTTGTTTTTTTGTTAGAATCTAAGAAGGTTGTAACAGTTTTGCAATGGTCTAAACATGCTGTGTTATTGGATGTAATGTCCGGTCACACGACCTGAAAGTAGATAGAAAACGGACTTTCTGTTTCCTGTTCGCTGCTGGAAGCAGCGCGAGGGAGCTCATGTGTCGGACCTAACAAAAAGGAGATGAATGTCCTGAAATCAGCGGTGACACGTCCTGATATAACTTTCTCCATGTCCCAAAATAACTGCTAGTTTGTTCCAGACATCCTGGTGAGTGTATAAATTCGTTTTGTTGGAGTTGTGCCATAAATTTTGCCACGATTTTGTCCGGGTGTTTAGTTAATAGAAGTGGGTCAGCCTAGTTTAGGTTGGGTTTATATTTTTTATATAACGTAGTCTGATTTTAGACAGAGTGGACAGCTGTGTTATTGTGAAATAAACAGTTTAAAGTTTCTAGTGTGTTGTCACTGTTACTGTATTAATACTGATCTGTGTTCTGATCTATCCTTGTCAAGGCAGACCTTCATATGAAATGAATTAAACTCCAGAAGAGCTCAGTCAGGCTGCAGATGAGGAGGAACAGGGACCAGCAGCTACAAATACACCGTCAATGTTGCTCAGGTAGTACCATATAAAACAATTTCTTCATGCACAAACAGAAAGGTAGTAGTCATCTGTTACAGAACAGGTCAGAGCTGAATAAAAACCAGCTGGAAAAAGTAAATTTAAAGTATTAAATAGGACTTCCTTGTTTTGTCATCATTGTTTAAGGTGTCACACAAAACTCTGTCTAATACCTGTGTCTTTTTCTCTTCAAGGGATGGAGGTGACAAGCTCATAACAGAAGGACGTTGTTATCTGACAGAGGCTTTGATATTAGACTGTGTGAGAGTCAAGGTTCTTTATTGTCATTCACATCACATGTTGTACGTGAGGTGGAATGAAACTGTGTATACAGGGTCCCATTTACAGCCAACAAAAGTATAAAATGAATGATGTGCTGAGGTTAAAATCCCTCTTCTCCACATCGAGAGGAGCCAGTTGAGGTGGCTCGGGCATCTGGTTAGGATGCCTCCTGGACGCCTCCCTGGTGAGGTGTTCCGGGCATGTCCCACCGGGAGGAGACCCAGAGGAAGACCCAGGACACGCTGGAGGGACTATGTTTCGGCTGGCCTGGGAACGCCTTGGGATTCCCCCAGAGGAGCTGCTGGACTCGTTGTTTTGAAATATTTTTACAGTTGAATAATAACAAGTGGTTATTTTTTCTCATTTAATAAAAATTAATGTGGTAAACATTTATGAAACATTTAATTCAGCACTAACATGTAAACATGATGAAATTGATCACATTTGTAGTAAACATTTGATGTATTAACAAATTTCATTAACAGGGATTAACCTGTCCAAATAAAAGTTGAATGAATGAATTTCAGGTAAGAAATAAACAAAATGAAACAGATCCATTTTGAAGTAAACATTTGATGTAATTAAACATTTCTAGTAACAATGTGATGAACATTGTGTAAGTTAATACATTTTATAGAAAAATTGCTACACAAATGTGCAAATATAAGTGAACAGCATGATTTACATAATTATGTATCCCTTGAAGCTGGAGAACAAACTCTGAGAAATATTTTTAGGAAGCTTCATGCTTTCTGCAGACGTCCAGCCATGTCTGTGTGGGTCCACACAAGGTCACAGTGGTTTGATTGTGCACCTGTGCAGTGTGGACGATGCTTCTTCAGGTGAAATTCATCTCCTGCCTCCACAGCCGCTGGATGCTGCATGTCTTGTATCTGTGAGGGAACTTTCTCCAGGCAGCAGCGATCGCACTGAGTCCATCAGAAGATGCTCCAAGTTCAGGAGTTGGATTTTGTACTGACTCAGAGAGCAGAACCTGTGAACACACAATTAAAACGGTGAATGAAAAGACAGAAACATTTGTCTATAATATATATATGCATCTTAATACATATATATAAAGTAATCTAATCAAGATTTGAAGTCTACATGACAAGCTCAAGTCATTAAAAATAAGGTATTTTCTACGTGGAGCTTTGTAAATCAGTTAAAATACTATAAAAAATTAAGTGTTCACAATTTCTAATACTCATAGTAGCATACAGAAGGTTGATTGATTCTGAAAGACATGTATATTAATAATTTATGTAAAATTAATGAGCCAACAACGTACCTTCAACGTATTTAGAATCTGGGGGATTTAAAAATGTCCAAATCATCTATCCAGCTATTCATAGATTGGACCAGCTCTCCCAGTGAATTGTAATTATAAAAATTATTTGTGGTGTAAACACTGACACAGACCAGGGGCCTCATGTATCAACCATGCGTGCGCACAAAAACATTGCGCACGTCACTTTCCACGCAAAGTGGCGTATGTATCAAATCTGATATGAACGGGAATATCTGCGCTTCCACGTACAAATCCACGGCTGCTCCCCTGTTGGCGTACGCACGTTTCTGTGGTTATTGTTCCTTTGGCGACACTTACAGGTGATCTGTGAAACCGTGTCCACGATGTGAAAACAATCATAAATCCCACCAAACACACATGATTAACAATTATTACATCCACATGGACGCAATTAGATGAGTGGATATAAAAGCATGCGCCAAATAGTGGCAACGATATTGACAACAATGAGATGTGATTTCTTTAAATAAGAAGTTAACCAAGCTGTATTAACACGCCTACGTTTAGGTCAGTGGGTAAAGCGCTTGCCTTTAGTTCCAAAGGTCGTGAGATCGACTCCCGCATGGTACAACGTTTTTCTTTTTTTTTTCGTTCCAGATTGAAATACACATGAAAACTATTTACAAAACAATAAATCGTCTGCTTCCTTTCATTTCATGTATTGTTCTATTTCTTGTTGTTTCATTCAATAGTTTTCCTGTGGTCTTTAAATCCGGAATGAAAAAAAAAAACATTGTACCAAGCGGGAGTCGATCTCACGACCTTTGGGACGAAGGGCGGGCGCGTTCGCCACTAAGCTATACAGGCATGTTAGATCAGCTTGGTCAACTTCTTATTTAAAAGTGGATGGTTTGTTTTGCACTGTGCGTGCCGAATGAAGCCTTTTTCCGTGCTTCTCTGCCTCACTCAGAAGTGATTTCTGTTCACAGTCCGTGAAGTTCCTCTTTTTTCCACGTTCCGACATGATTTGCAATGGAGCAGAGACGACATTCCTGTCGTGCATGGCATATTTGAATGACTTTGCATATTCATACGGAGGCGTGTCAAAGGCGGAGTCGGCCACTCTCTCATGTGCGCTCAGTTCCACGTTGATTGTGTTGTACATAAGGAATGTGCGTGGATTCCGGTGTACGCACAGTTTGATAAATCTGGATTTTTTTGTGCGTGGACACTTTTCTGGATTTGTCCGTACGTTACTTTTCAGTAAGAAATCTACGCAAGTCTTTGTACATGAGGCCCCAGGTCTGCTAAAATGACTGGGAATGTCAGTGGAGGTAAGTATTACTCCAGGTCTCTGCTCCATTTATTTATTTCAAACGGGCAATATTTCTAATTATACCGATTTTTTTCCATGTAGTTTTTTTTTTGTCATCTGGGAGAAGCTTATTACGATAGTCCACTTTATTTTGCGCTGCTTTTCAGAACCGTGACGGAAGAAATCTCCTGAATTTCTTTTATTTTTTCTGAAGACAACAAAAATGGCGGTCGAGACCGGAACGCCCCGACACGCCCCCGACACGCCCCCACACAGTGACGTGTGCTCCAAAGCTCTATAGAACCTCTGTTGGCTGCGGTACGCTCTGCTCGGCCCGCGTGCTGCCCGAGGGCCTGCTCAGGGCGACGCTGTGTGTTTACGCACCTGCTCGAGCGCTTCGGAGGATGATTGCAGCTGCTCGAACACAGTCCGATAATGCTCCCCGAACAGACCCTGAGATGAGATTGGCCTCTGCAGCAGCTACTTTTTCACCTCCTCTGGGATGGAGTGGGACAGCTTCAACCAGAACTGACGCTGGAGCAGCGTGGCCCACGCTGAAATCCTGGCTGAGCAGGTCGCCAGGAGTTCACACATGTTCGTGATGGTGTCCAGAACTGCTCCTGCTGACTCATGCGTCGGCTCCTGCCCGACTGCGTATGCCAGGAAAGCAATGTTATTCGTTGCCGCCCCCACCTGCACTGAGCATTTGTGGATGCGGTCCTGCATCTTGGTTGAAAACTGGTCCGCCGCTGACGGTGGTGTAACAGCTGTACCCACGTGATTTGCAGGCTTGAGTCCAAACACGGCGGACAAGCTGGACTCCAGCGGTGGCACAGTAGGGAAGGTCAGGTCTGTCAGCCTCTGGACCTTCGTCGCCGGAATGAATGACAGAACTGGGGCTCTGTTCTTCAGCGGCTCGCTGGTCTGGGCTTACAGCAGTTTTTGGATTTCAGGAAGGCAGGGCCAAATGGTCTGCGCCTGGCTCCCCGACTTGGCGGCGAATTTTCACGCCAGGCGTGAAGAGGATGGCGGCGTGGTGCCTTCAGGGACTGCCATGTCCCACGCGCCAGCCGCCCACTTGATCAGTCCGGGTAGCGCGTTGTTCAGAGAGACGTGTGCGTCCTGCTCGTCTGTGTCGGGCTGCTCTTGTCCTGGGTCCCTAGGAGATGGCGCTTGGCTGCTACCCGGTGTCTCGTCCTGATGCTAGAAGAGCGCTTGGGGTGGGCACGCCGGGCCCGGCGCGTAGGTCGTGGCGGCTGCTCCGGCGGGCACGACTGCTCCCACGGTGGGGGGTATGGCCGGTCCCGAGTCTCCCACGGGAAATGGCGGGACGCGGCAGATAGTCATCTCCGGCAGGCGGAGGAAAGGCGAAGCCGGTTCAGACCCTTCGGGAGAGTACAGACCGGACGCGCTAGCTACCCCCGAGGACGCATAGCTGACCAACTGCTCGAACCCGAGGCCGAGTGGTGCGTATAAATCAATAATGGTGAAAGAGTCATTAGGGATAGAAAAGTCAGACAGTTTTTATGTACTGGGTCATATTCACACTTAGATCTGTTGAGTAGCGTGTGCAGATAAAAATGCTTTGTTTAGCTTGGGTAAAGACAACATTTTAAGGGGCCTACATACTCCATCTGAAGCTGAACAGTCGACTTGCGGTCACGAGGTTGCAGGACATTTGTTTTTGCGCACACCTTTCATAGTCCGTGAGACACACGGCGCTGAGCTCCTGGGAAACCCCTCCCACTGCAGTAAACGTCACCGCACAGGTTTCTTACCGCCATTCACTCCGTCCCTAAATCCACTGTTTGGCCACATATCTATCCTGACGAAAGCGCCACACTTTTCAGCAGGCAGACTCCTCCATACACAATGTCTGAGCAAGCTCCATCCAGGAGATTTTGGTCATCTGACTAATTTAGTGAGTTTGAAGTCATGCAGCTGAATGTCCGAGCGCATTTCCGATTTGACAAACAGGTCTACAAACTTTGATGCAATGCTTGTGAGAAAAAGTTTGGCCCGGGCCTTGTGTCGAACAAGGGCAGGTGAAACTTTATGAGAACAAAATGACACAGTTTTTATCAGGCAGCTATGTCAATAAGAACCAATTTCACTGCTTCAGATGAGAGTACCGTATGCAGGGCCCTTTAGAATTGCACCAGTAAAATGAAAAACTACTGGAGAACACTTTTAAACTGCACCATTTGATATACCGTATTTTCCACCGTACATGTTACACCATCCTATAAGTCGCATCAGTCCAAATATGTCTAATAAAGTGGAAAAATCTATAAATACATCACTTTGCTGTATATGCCGCATCTATTATGCATCAACCGCTGACAACCCAGAAATGTGGGCCGGTGTTGTGCCAAAAATTGATGGGCTGCCAAATGGTAGCCACAGGAACATGCAGAGGACTTTAGCAAGAACTTAACAAGATTAACACTTAACAACAATTATTTGTTTGCTCGAAATGATAGTATAGGTGTGTCTCAGCTGAACTTTTACTTAATAAATGCACTTTATAAATGCTGCTTTTTCAAAAACTGAAACACGGAAACATGAACGCACAGAGGGCAACTCAGTCCATTTCTGCGAAATTTAATAACCACCTAAAAACAATTAAAGACCGTGTAAAGTGAATTTCAACATTTTCTTAAATAAACATTATAAATGTGATAATTGTAATGTTGTAAATGAGTAAAAAGTCTCAAAATTGTAGCTCAATTCATTTTGAAGTTATACATGAAACTGTGTATAAAGACATGTGTGTTTCAGGATTTTTTAGGCGTGTTTTAAACGGGACCGCGTTTCGTCACGCGGTCCTCATTAGTATAGCCCCCACCCCCTGCTGCTCCAGTCATATAAATTGTTCTTCGCATGGGTGGAGCCGTTCACTCGCGACTCGCAGATAGCATCAGATAGCAATAGCATAGATATTTTGTTCATTGTTAGCTAGCTAATCAATTATGCCTCGTTCCTGCATCTTCCCAGGATGTTTTAATGGTCAGGGCACCTGCTACTGACCGTCTCCCTCCTCAGCCTCCGGACACCGCCGCCGCCTTTCCTGTTTCTTTTCTTTCTTTCTTTTTTTTATTGCTAAGCCTGTGCCCTACAAGTTCACAAGCTCCTTTTTTGCTAAGAAAATGCGACAGGTCCATTGCATACTTAGTTATCAACGTGATTACTCTTTATCTTAATCACCAACACAGCCCCCGCATGCGATGTGTCGGGTCGGACCGGTGCAGCCGCGCGAGTCCGCTCATCTTCTAAACACATAACAGCGGAGTTATGAATTATAGTTGCGTCCTCAACTTTAAAAATAAAACCAGAGTTGTTTGTGCACTAAAAACAGCGTAACTCTTGGAAAAAGGAGCAAACAGAGCAGGTTTACTGATGAACCTGTCTTCCTCCTCCACACAGTTCAGCTCTGAGCGAGAGAGTCCTCCTACTTGCTCTCTGAGCTGCAGTGCTGCGCTGAAACCACGCCCACTGCTGACACGCCCCCACAGTTCCAGACTAAGAGAAAATAATGTATTTTCATGATTTTTGACACTTAATTTTATAAGGAAAACAATGTTTTTAATCAGTCAGATTTATATGGGTGATTAATAACACATATTTATGCCATGTGATAAACTAAAAACACAAATCTAATTTCACTTTACACGGTCTTTAATTGTTAGCTCATAATTATAGTAAAGGTGTGTCTCAGTTAAACTTTTACTTAATAAATGCACTTTGACGGTCAAATCAGCTGCTTTTTGCCAGGGTGGGACAGCGAAATGAAGCTGATTCGGTTGCTCCAGGCAGACGGTTATGGCAAGCCAATTGTGTCATTAATAGCCACTTTTACCTATTACATGATACAACGGCATGCTATACAACTCTAATGCTATCTAGTGGCTGAAAATGGTAGTGTTCAATATTTCAGTCAGAATGAATGTAAACGGTCATATCTCAGCGAAAAATTGGTTTATAAATATGGGAAAATACATAAAGACGTCACTTCGGCTTATAAGTTGCAAGGCATACAAATTATGGAAAACAAAACAAAACTGTGACTTATACAGCAGAAAATACAGTATTTGTTTTTGATTTCAAGTTTGCAATGAGTATCTTTCAACATTCATGTGCATTAGGTCAAATTAATTTTTAACGAGAACAAACCTTGCGTAGAAGTTTTTGAAAGTGCTCAGAGTCTTGGCCATCCACTGGTTTGGTTTCACAGAACTTCTCGTTTGTTTCATTCTTGATACTGACTGCTGGCTCTTCTTGATCAGGGCCCAGAGAAGCCTCAGAGGGCTGATTCACAGGACTCTCCTTCACTACAACTTCAGTTAAATACAAAAATATTCAGATAAGTTGAACTAGTCAAAAAAAAAAATTCAACAAAGCAAGTTTAGTATTCACATAATTTAACAAACCTGAAGGTTTTGTTGGTTCAGGATTTTTCATGTTTGCACGGTTGGAAACTGGCATGCTTGACAAAAAGTATCCTGGTTGCATCGGGCCAGTCGTCCTTGGTAAGTTGGATGGTTTCATGACTGGTCTTGGTATCATATGTTCCCTCAGGGTTAGAACTGAGCCAAACCTGCTTTGTTGGATTATAATCATATCCCTTGCTGCCTCCAGCATCTCTCCAGTAGAGTAAAATCCATAGTTGCGGACCCACAGAGGGTAGCCAAAGCAGCGCAAGTAACAGTTCTCAATGTGGGATAACATAACTGGACCCTGGAAGAGCAGCAGCAAAGTTACACAGGATGTCTCCGTGTCTCTGGTTTGGTGTACTTAAAGCCCCACTGACATGTTTTTTTAATTTTCAATGGCTCAACATAAATATCTTGTATCATTCAACTATGTTCGTTTTTGCAAACAAACATAAATATATTTAATTTTGATTTTAAATTGATTTTAAACTTCGCGCCGTGTTTATTCATGGGAAATCCGATTACACGCGAATGCACCATCTGTGACGTATTGTGAGGCAGAGCCCTGGGATTGTGCGCGTGTGTCAGCTGCTCGCCAGCAGATCGCGTTTTTTTGTTTTTTACTTGAAAAATGCAGTTACGTTGTGTCGCATTTTGGTGTTCTAATATCATCAGTGAACAAGTGAGCCTTTTCACTTTCCCAAAAGATGAAATACTTTGTCAAGAATGCAACAAAGCTGCACCACTCGGACCCCCGCCTCGCTCCACCTGAAGTTCAAGCTGAATGGTACGTCTCATATGGCTGTAGTCCTAAATTAGATCCTGCTGTTTCTTCTTCCATCACCCAAACTATTTTCTGCTTCCCAAAAATGAAGACAAATAGCTCAAATCTTAACATAGATTGCTAAATTCGTCGGGTTTTAAATTGTCCGCTATTAAAGAGACCAGAGCTCTCTGCCTCACACTACGTCACAGATGGTGCATTCGCGTGTAATCAGATTTCCCATGAATAAACGCAGCGCGAAGTTTAAAATCAATTTAAAATCAAAATTAAATATATTTATAAGTGTGTTTGCAAAAACAAGCATAGTTGAATGATACAAGATATTTATGTTGAGCCATTTATGAAAAGTAAAAAAAAAACATGTCAGTGGGGCTTTAACTTCACAGTTATATTTATGTAAATGACATAAGTGTCAAAGTTTACAAGGCAATACTACTAAAGCTAACATAAAATGTCATTTTGCTCTTACAGTATTTGTAAAAAAAAAAAAAAAACTATAAATAGCTCAAAAACCTTCAGTAGGTCTAAAGAGTCTAGAGTGATGATGATAAATTAAACCGTGGCAGCCGGAATTAAGAAATCTTTATGAAAATATACTTAATTTGTTGCTTCTGAGTCAAACCTGGGACAGCAGGAGGCGAAGCTGCATCCTCAGGTGTGCAGGGAGGGCTGGAGGAGCATGACCTCTTCGAGGGAGGACCACAGGGGTGAACCGATGATGATGACGATAAAGAGGATAGAAATGGTTAAAACCCCCCTTCTTCATCTTGTCAGACTTAGACATCCGCTGCTTGGCTACTAGCTCCTCAATGTTTCGAGTCGCTTCGTTACTCACGGCTGTTATGTGGAAGACAAAGACAAGGCGTGACACTATTAGAAGGCAACACAAAACAAAAATAAAAGCCCTGACGTGAATGAGAAATGCCAAGCAATACAAGCATTTGCAGTTGATTAAATGTAGAATTTAATTAAGCACAATGAGGGGAATAAATGCAATAAGATGTGGAACTAGCATTAGGAGAGCCATTTCTGATCGTTTCATTCAATTTCTATTAGGTAATTAGAAAACAACCTTTAAAGTATGGGCTTCCATCTGCCCTGTAGTTCACAGAAACCGCATCGGGCATCTCCTTAGCCATGTCCATAATGTTCCTGAAGCCCAAGAATTTCAGAGGCATTGGATGACCCATCATATTGATGTAATCTTTCTGGAGCTGAGCAGGATCCAAACCCATTTTAGAGGAAAGGAGCAAGGAGCAAACATCCTTCTTCAGCTTTGCAAAAGTGTCTTCCTGGCTCATCTTGCCTGCTTGAGTCTGAATAAAATCAACAAAGGGTAAGTGTAGCACAACTTGCAGGTGTTGTAATGACACCCCCCAGAACTTTTCCCACACATTAGATCGCAAAGATGTGTTTGAGTTGTTGTGAGCCATCTTTTCTCTCCAAGCATTCAGTATTTCTTGTAATACTTTTGCAGTTCTAAGTGCATTACCTGATCAGTTTCAGAGGAATGTTGTGAGTCACTCAGAAATAATAATAATAATAATAATAATAATAATAATAATAATAATAATAATAATAATAATAAAGCCATTAGTTTATGTTCAAATTAACAGAGGATTTAACAAAAATCTGAATTTATGTTGAATTGTTAACACTTTGTTACAAACAGACCTGTACCAACAAGAACATTTGTTGAAAATTTGAAACATTCAAGTCATATCAGACAGATTGTTTTATTTATTTATTGCCTCTCTGTTCCATTGTCCTACTTCTTAATACTGTATTCCTATCTTTATGTACAAATGTGAGTTCAAGTACAAAAACAAAACTATGGATGGGTGGAAAAAAGTAAATCTAATTTTGAAAAACAAACTCTGAAAACCTGAAGAACTACTGATCAAGAACACTTTATTTTTTTAATAAAGTCTAGCTCGTTCAAAGCCAAATATAATACAACCATGTGTGGTTAGCGTTATATTTTACAAATATTTACGAATTTGAAAAAGATTCAAGTCCAAAAAATGTTTACCTTTTTAATCAACAAACACCTCTCACTTGGAGGAAAATTTATTAATTTTAATTGTAGCAGCTGAAATTATGACTCAAATATTTTGTTTTTCTTCACAGTTCATTAGCATGCTAGCATGTTAAAAATCCATAAATATGTCTCTATTCAGGTAAATTAACAAACTTTAGCACCCACCTTGCAGAAGACAGGTTAACCGATCTTTAGAGAAACCACTTTGCAGTCTGTTGATATTTTTCCAATAATCTGGTGCGCTTTTAAAAAACCAAGTTGTTTTTAGCTGTCTGACTGTAGCTAGTCCTCCACGCCTGCCCTGCACGTTACCTGAACGCCACGTACGTCAAACCTAGCAGGTGTAAAACTGAGGGAAAATACTTGTAAAGTTAAAAAACAAAACAACAAATGAAATAAAAAGTTTTTATCCTTTAAAGCATCTGAAGGGTTTCAGTTAACTGTTTAAGTTATCTATTAGCCATACTCAGAATAAGTTTAATGATAATCATCTGAATGTACCGATGCAAGTGTTCGGTTGGCGATAGTATGGAAGCCCGTTTGTGCCAAAAAAAATAAAAATAAAACGTCCAATGGTATGTCATAAAGGATACAAAGTCAAAATTATGACTTTGTATCTCATAAGTATGACTTTAAATGTTGAAATTATTATTTTTTCATTCAGCCTTTATTTATACAGGTTAATCCCATTAATTTTTTCATTCATTCAACCTTTATTACGGGGCGGCCGTGGCGTAGTGGTAATGGCAGTCGTCCCCGATCGGAAGGTTGGCGGTTCGAATCCCGGTTCCCCACACCATGTGTTGTGTCCTTGGGCAAGACACTTAACCCCGAGTTGCTCCCGGTAGGACTGGAAAGCACCTTGCATGGTAGTCTGCCGCTACCGGTGTATGAATGTGTGTAGCATTCAATGTGTGTAGCGCTTTGAGATTTTCACTAATGAAAAGCGCGTTATAAATTGAATTCATTATTATTATTATTATTTAGGCAGGTTCATTTCATTGAGCCTCGAGGACTCATTTACAAGAGAGACCTGGCTACAAACAAAGAATGATGACAACAGCAACAGTAGACTTTCCTTGGACAATCAACAATAGACAATCATAAGAGAGAAATACAGATTTTTTATTTTTACAAGTTAAAACAAAGATAGCAAAGTTGCAAAACAGACAGATTATAAGGCAGATGTAGAAAACTAAAAACAGGAACATGTCTGCATTGGTTCTTGCCTAGCCTGGTTAAAACCAGACCCTTGTCCTTCACTTCGCTTTGTACTAGGGTCTGGGACTTGTCGCATAGACAAACGATTTCTCCGATAGATTTTTGACCGGACCAATCAGAGAACGGAAGGCTGAGTTTTGTTAGTTTAGCCTGGCGAGGCCAGGCTATTCAGATAAATAGCTCAGAAACCACTCGGTGGATATTTTTTTCTGCTACCAGTGTGTAATTATATGGCTCTAATTTACTGACTGTTGGCCTAGATTAAACATTTGAGATAAAATTCGATTTTTTATCATTTATTTTCGTAGCGCACCCGAGGCTGTTTGGAAAATGTCAAACCGAAACTATTTAAATCCAGCAGATTTGACCATTTTGTGAATTGATTTAGGAACTGTTAAGCTCAGGAACACTTCTGATATAACGTCAGCTAAGAAATATATTTTTCTCAGCAAAGAAATAATAGTTTTTTACCTTGTTTTCTTGAAAATTCCTTCGTGGCGGCAGCCATTTTAACTGACGACGTCAGTCGACGTCGTTCAAAACTCCGCCTTCTGCTCTCTGAAGACAAATAAAAAGGCAGATACAACTTGATAAACACAAATACAAAGAGAAAATAGAGGCCTCTCTGGCATCTGGAAACTGTAGACAGGCATGGCAGGGAGTAAAGACTATGACTAACATTCCACACAAAGGTAAGGGGACATCATCAAATCAATATTTGCCTGAAATTAGTGGAGCAGAGCTGCCAAATCAGCTTAATAATTTCTTCTGCAGGTTTGAAGAAAGCTGCAAAGACACCGCTCATAAGAGGAGCGAGCAGGATGTGCCCTCAATGCCTCCATTTACCATAAAAGTGTCAGAGGTTGAACATATGTTTAGAATCTGTAATCCTCAAAAAAGCCCTGGACCTGACAACATCTCTGGCAAGGTTCTTAAAAACTGTGCCTCACAACTAGCACCAGTTTTTACAGATATTTTTAATAACTCTTTGGGACATCATACAGTTCCTTTATTATGGAAAACATCCATAATTGTGCCGGTGCCTAAAGTTCAAAGGCCATCAGAGTTGAATGATTTCCGTCCCATTGCACTGACATCTCTGGTGATGAAGAGCTTTGAGCGTATAATTAAAAAAGTCCTTCTCTGTCAAACACAGCATCTTCTAGACCCACTACAGTTTGCATATCAGCCCTCTAGAGGGGTGGATGATGCTGTTCTGACCATGCTGCATTTACTCTATTCCCACCTTGAAAGACCAAAAGCACATGTAAAAATTTTATTTGTGGATTTTTCATCAGCTTTTAATACTATTCAGCCAAAGATTTTAACAGAAATCTTAACAAAAGAGTTTTTAATCTCACAGAACTTGGTTTTATGGATTACAGACTTTTTAACAGGTAGGGTCCAGCAGGTCAGAGTGGGTTCAACACTCTCTGACAAAACAACCACCAGCACTGGCTCTCCCCAAGGGTGTGTTTTATCCTCACTGTTATTTATTCTGTACACAAACTCCTGCAGAAGTACTTTCCCAAATAGACATTTAATTAAATATGCTGATGACACTGCCCTGGTAAGCCTTTTAAACGACAAGGAAGAAGAGCACGGACCAGTTCTGGACTTCTTCATTAATTGGTGCAAACAATCAAAACTGGTTCTGAACACAAACAAAACAAAAGAAATGACTATTGACTTCAGGAAGCTTCAGTCATTCTCTCCAACAACCATCAATGGAGAGAAGATTGAAACTGTCTCGTGCTACAAGTACCTGGGCGTGGTTCTGGACTGTCACTTAAAGTGGGACTCATGGGCTGACCTTATTTGCACTAAGGCTCAGCAGAGGATGTATTTTTTAAAGAAACTGGGTACTTTTAGAGTCAATAACTCAATGCTTTTAATGTTTTATTCTGCTTTTATTGAAGGTATTTTAACGTTTTGTAACATCTGTTGGTTTGGCAATGCTACAGAGGCTCAGAAGAAATCCTTGAGAAGTATAGTAACTACAGCCAGCAAACTGTTAGGGACCACTCTGCCAAGTATGGAAAAGATATACATGGACAGAGTTATGAGGAAGGCAAACAAGATTATAGCAGACGACACACATCCCCTAAGATCTTCATTTGAGTTGCTTCCTTCAGGGCGAAGGTATGGCCTTCCTTTATTCTCAAGAAACAGAACAAAATTTTCTTTCATACCACAAGCAATTAAATCATTAAATAATACTAAGGTATCATGAATTACTGAGCTGAAACACCTTTGCTGTAATGATGGATGATGATGTCATGTATGTATGTATAAGTATGTCCTTTATGTCAATGCCTGCTGACAAATGTTGCAAATTAATTTCCCTAAGGGGACAAATAAATCTATATCTATCTATCTATCTATCTATCTATCTATCTGATTGGTCCGGTCAAAAATCTACCGGAGATATCCTTGTCTATGAGACAAGTCCCAGACCCAGTACAAAGCGAAGTGAAGGACAAGGGTCTGGTTTTAACCAGGCTAGTTCTTGCCAGGAGTCCAACAGATTCTTAAAGCCATTTAGAGTCAAGGTCAAGATCTTCAGATCTTTTTTGTAAGATATTCCAGGAAGCAGGAGCGGAGAAGGCCCTTTTGCCAAGTTCAGTTCTCACTGATGGAACACTGCAGGTAATCATGTCCTGAGAGCGCACGCTGTAGCTGTCTCAGGAACTCATTTACAAGAGAGACCTTTAACAAAGAGTGATGACAACAGTGCATACATATGGAGGAGCCCCGAAGGGGACGTGGGCAACTTTTTTTCTTTTGCGTGGGAATGCAAAAGTTTTGCATTCCCATGCAAACATTTTTGCATATCCTCACAATACTGCACTGTAGTGTTACCTCATAGACAACAGCAACAATGGAATAGACACCCGTATTTGAAATCAGCCTTAAATATAAAGATATATCCAGTGTGTGCTGCAGTGGTAAAATTAAAGCATCAAAGTTCATGCTCAATCATCCAGGTACAAAATGGTCAGTCAGGTCATCTGGACAGTTTAATTTTTTTGGAAAGACGTTTCACCCTCTATTTGGAGGACTTATCGTTTACCAGCAAAACCAGCAAACTGGTTGGTCCACTAAAGGAGTGTTCTGCTTAGTGGGGAAACATGTTACTTGGGACTCCTCTGACTGATGAAGCCCTATGGAAGTGTGTTTTTAATTAACATTTTTTTTGTTCAAATGTTAGATCTTATTAGTTTTTCTTTTACACACATTTTATTACTTTTGTTGGACGTAACTGGGACCCTGACAAATAAAGAACCTTGAATCCTTGAATGAACTTTGATGCTTTGAAGTTGCAGTAGTTTTGAAACACAAGTGTCACTTTGTTATTTTGGATGGATTTTAAATGGTGAGAAAATGTATTACCATGCAGAAATATACTGAGAAAACGTATGATACATGGTGCTTCTTGCAAGGATCTTTATTTGTCATTTGCATGACAAATGTTTGCGTTTATGAATGTTGTACTAATGTCATTTGTTTGTTATAGGGCGACTGTGGCTGAGTGGTTAGAGCAGTTGTCCTCCAATGCAAGAGTTGGGAGTTCGATTCCACCAGTAGTCACATGTCAAAGTGTCCCTGGGCAAGACACTGAACCCTTCATTGCCTCCGATGTGTGTCACATCAGTGTACAAAATAAAGCATTGATTATTCTTTAGAGTGCTGTATGAATGGGTAAATGAGGGCACAGATTGTGTTGTAAAGCACTTTGAGTATCTTGATAAAAGAAAAGCGATATATAAGTGCAGTCCATTTACCATTTACTATTTACTGTTCCCATTCTCTGCTCGCTGCTGAATGAATTAACCCTTGGGGATAATAAATGACCTCAACTTACCTTGCGTATATGAGTGCACAATGGTGGGTCATTGCAGTGTGATGATGGCCATAGGGTGGACACTGAAAATGTTCTCCAGGCGACAGAATAAATATTCGGTTTAATTAAAGACACATTAGGGAGGGTATTGGAGTGTCTCGTGGCAAAGCAAAGATAACCTCCGATAAGCCTGAGTCTGCACATTCCCAGTGAGGGCTCTGTGACTCCCTGCGCTTCTGCATAATCATCTCCACAACTTAACCCTCAGTCGTCACTTCACACATGGATTAATCACACAATCCAAGAAAATGTACTAGAAGACCTAAACCAAAGGTTAAAGGTTATATCTGAATGTTTTAAGTGGAAACATTCATGTTGCATCTATAATTCATGTGCATAATTTGTCAGGTTTGTACAAATGCAGTGATAGGATTTCACTGTTCATCTTAAAAAGAACACACATGCACAACAAAGCCGAGTGTCAATGCTGATACAGGGTTTACTGTTATTAGAGCTTTTTGTCGACAGTAAAAAAAAAAAAAGTTTGACACATAAAATAAAATCTGGGTTGTTGAGATAATTGTAGTTTTTGCATGAGCAAGAAATAATTAATAATTTGTTTTAGATGTTTTCTGACATTTGAGACAGAAAATGTCACAAATGGCATGACGGAGGCTGGCAGAAAAGCTAAAAATAAATAATTTAAAAAGCTGACAGGGTTTTAGATAGGTGTCCCTCCCACCATCCCACTCCCACATCCGATCGGTTCCACAGAGACACACAGGTGAATCGGCTTGAGTCCATTTTTCTTCTAGTCTCCAAGAAACGGCTCTAACTTTTCCTCGGAAGTGAAACATTCAGTTGTTTTCCTTCAGCTGATATGGAGAGGCCCTCAAATGTCCCATCAAACCACAAGCCGAGGACGAGGCCCCGTAAAGACAGGGAGCGGGGAGCCCCAGGGCCTCCAAAAACTCAACGACCCAAGTCCCCGGGGGCAGGTGGGCACCCTGAAACTCTGTCAGTCAGGAAGGAGAAGCAGAGGGAGAAGCTGGAGGAGCAAGAGGAGGTCAGGATGAGCTCTACTGTGGTGGACATAGATCACGTTAGGGACAACGAGGTGAAAGACGAGAGTCTGGGGCTCCTGGAAGCAGCAGGGCAGGAAGACGGTGAGTTGAAGATCTGTTTTTATTTATTTGTCTCCATCTTTCAGGGTGTACCGTCTTCACACTGAGCTCTTTGCACGCCTGCAGGTTTAAAGCGTAAAGACCTGGGAGTGTTTGAGTGGCTGCTGATGGTGTTCGTCTTGACTCTGGTTCTCCTCTTCCTCCCTTTTTCCATCTGGTTCTGTGTCAAAGTATGGACCGCATCTCAGACTCAATATCAAACACTCAACGAAAAAAAAGCTACCAGTGTTCATGCAGAAAACATGTGCATGTTAAAGGATATTCAACATTAACAGCTGCACATAAACATTACTACTTTGGTTTTATTGTACTTTATTGTTGTCAGTGCTTTATATGATGTCTTTCTTAAATGGGTCTCTCTTATAAATGAGTCCTTGCATAAAACTTTTTTTCAGCCTTTATTTATGCAAGTTCGATAAATTACTGAATTGATCTGTTGAATGCAACTGCTTTGACTTGAAATTGACAGTAACTTTTAAATCATTTTATCATTCCCATGCAATGCGAAACTTTAAATAATAATTATTAAAAAGCTTTTGACATATAGTGACGTTAATATTTTTAGACAAGTTAGTTTGGAATATTTTTTAAAATCTTTTATAAGCATTATTATTAATACAAAGTAGCTGCTTTTGATCTTTTTAAGCTATATTTGAGTTTACAGTGCCAAGATGTTAGAAGATGAGTTAAACATCTAATATGTCAGCTGGAAGCTGTTCGATGCGTCTTGTACATTTGGAGCGTTCAGCTGAAGGTTGTCATTTTAATTTAAAGGTTGTTCGAGAGCACGAGAGAGCTGTGATCTTCAGACTCGGTCATCTGCTCCAGGGAAAACCCAAAGGACCAGGTCAACATACATCACTTTTATTTATTTTAGTTCCCCTATGACTGACAATCTGTTCAAATTAAATTTTTATACAGAACTCATGAGTTATATGTTAAGTGGTTGAGAGATTTGGATTTTATTTTTCATTTTAGTTGCGTATTTCAAGGTTGCACTTTACCAAAAAAGAACAGAAAACATTTATGAAGATTTTTTTCTCATTTTCTTAAAAAATACATTTTATTTTGCATCACATCAACATCATTACATAACACTTAAACAGGGTTACCAAGTGAATCAAGATAAATGTGTATCAATAAATATATGTCTCAATAAACAAAGACAAACAGTACATAAAGGAAGAGGCAAAAATGTTAATTAATATGGAAAATAAGCCACAAGGGAATCCACTAAAGACAAAAACTCTTACAACGCATGAGAAGCTTGTGCTATAGTCATGTATGAGTTTATAGGTTCTAGTTTTTTTCCAAACTTCCATCTTTAATCTCATAGAATATGTGCTGGTGAAGATTCTCAGTCGTCCAGGACATGATGAAATCAAAAAAGGCGTTCAATACAGGATCAACTGGACTTTATTTGTTGCAGAAAACGTTTCGACTTCTGGACAGAAGTCGAAACGTTTTCTGCAACAAATAAAGTCCAGTTGATCCTGTATTGAACGCCTTTTTTGATCTCATAGAATATGTTTTGTTTTTTATATATCAAAAATCTGATAAAACAATGTCATACCAATTTTTAGAATCAGAATCAACCTTTATTGTTATTGCACAGACGCACAACAAACTTAAATTTCAGTACAGCCGTCCAAAGAAAACAAACATGGGTAGACGAGGATGCCTGAGGCTGCATCCTCATGGGAAGCGCTGCCCTTTTCACTTAGATAAGGAAAAGGGAAAACAAGAGGAAATAGGAGGTTAAAAAAAAAATCATATCTCACGCTGTGTCCTTGACGGGACACAGTGTGTATCATGATCGGCTTCCGTGTGTGGAACCCACAAGCATGAAGATGATGAGACTCTGGTAAAATAAGTAAAATGTTTATTATTAAATAAACAAAACAAAATGCTGTCAGGGCAGCTAACGTACTTTAACGGATGAGACACGGAGGGATGACGAACATAAAGCCTTAGGACAAGGACAATCCAGAGACACTAACAAGACACCAAGGGGCTGAATATATACAGACACTAACAAGGTGAAATGACAGACACCATGCGGTGGTTAGGATCAGACACAGGTGTGACAGTGCTGGAACACAGGAAGAGAAATGCTGAGGAGGGACTGGTAAACATGAGGGGAAAACACAACATGCATGGGAGCCATAATGAAAGGGAAAAAATAGTTAATTTCCTACTGGGATGCTGTGGTGAAGCCGTTTCCTCCGTCCCTCCTCCGTATTCTCTATTGCGTTTACGTAAACCGCCTTCCAGCTCGGTCCATCTGCCGTATTCTGTTCCGTTGACGACATAAAACAGGGTTCACACAGTACAGTTTTGTTTTTTGAATGTCCTGAGGACCAGACATAGCTTTTTTAGAGAGTAATGTGTAGCATTCCTCCGCCACTACGTTTCCTC
>JBBPBX010005454.1:43931-55323 GCA_038048925.1 Garcialebias charrua
GTTTACGAGCGCCTCGTTGTAACGGATCTCGCTCGTAAATCGGGGACTACCTGTACCCTACATAATTATCAAAAAACACATACATTTGGGAGCCATAATGAAAGGGAAAAAATAGTTAATTTCCTACTGGGATGCTGTGGTGAAGCCGTTTCCTCCGTCCCTCCTCCGTATTCTCTATTGCGTTTACGTAAACCGCCTTCCAGCTCGGTCCATCTGCCGTATTCTGTTCCGTTGACGACATAAAACAGGGTTCACACAGTACAGTTTTGTTTTTTGAATGTCCTGAGGACCAGACATAGCTTTTTTAGAGAGTAATGTGTAGCATTCCTCCGCCACTACGTTTCCTCACTGTATATGTATGTATGTATACATTTTAAACAATGTTTCGAAACTCTAAATGCTCTAAAAGAGCACAGAGTGTCATGATTTCAGCTCCCTGCCTCCTCTGCTCTCAGCCACCTGCAAGTACTCTTGGCCACGCCCACTTCCCCCGCTCTGCACGTAGAACAGCTGATCAGCTGCAGCAGGAAGCTTATCCTGCAGTATGGGCTGCACACAGGTGCAGCAGGTGCCAAATAATTCTAAATAATTTATTTTAAATAAAAAAAATTCCATGCTGATTGTGCGGCTCATCCATCACTCAGCCAATAGGCTATATGCCACGGACTTCCGTTATAGCACTTCCGCATTCATTGGACAGACGGCGCACTTCCGGTTCACAGCCACAGGATGGCGATCTTTACACAATCTCTGCAGGACTTGCCGACAGTCAAGGATGTGTACCGAATTATTCAGACCTTGTCTAAAGCGCACATCTAAGAAAGACAAAGGATTAAAGCTTTATGTGTCCAACTACATAAATAACTCTGAAGGTAAGTCTGTATTTGTTTTCAGTTCACCAAACTGCATCATGTAGGCTAACACAGCTAACATAGTTAACCCTTGCTAAATTGTTGAGTAAACGTGTTTTGTCTGTACATTTCTGATTTAACACAAATGTTAGTTTCAAACAAGGAGGCAGGAGAAGTCAGGGCTGAGTGTTTACAGTCCATGAGGAGCAGCAGAAGCCCCACTGTTTGAGTCAAAGGCACCTGACAGTTCAGTTTCAAACAAGGAGGCAGGAGATTTAGACCAGATTTAGAAACAAAAGTTATTTTAATTTAATTATTTTAATTCAAGTTTGTGTACAAAACTTGAGTTGAAGTTAAATATCAGACAATATAAACTCTTTATATTCAACACATGTCTGCTATATGGTTTTGTGAATCTCACTGTTTATAGCAGCTCTTAATAAGAGATGTTTTCTTTCACTGGACAGGACACCGTAGTGATGATGATGAGGAGGGAGCCAGCTGGTCCAGCCTGGATGTTTGTGAGCCGAGATCGGATCCAAACACTCTCCACTGATGACGAAGGACATGTGATCCATGTGGATGGTTGAACAGAAGAGCTGCTTCATCACTTACCTTTGTCTGACTGATTAATGTTTTTAAATCTCCATTAGCTGTCGAGGAAGCTGTGACTTAAAGTCAGAAGCTGTAATGCTATAAACTGTTTAAATCTTGTGCCTCATATGTTTTCTACAGTAATGTAACATCATCATCAAATTTGTTTTTAATAAACTGGCTAAAATAAACTGAACTCTAAGCCTGTCTTAAATCAACATACACATTTTTTTTGGGTGATAATAAGAAGACAAAGTCAGAATGTTTTGAACATTTTATTTTCTTACAAGTAGTAAGTAGTGTGACTGTAGTGTCAGGGTACAGTAGTCTACAGTAGGTAGATTTTTATGCATCTGCTCTTCAGGTACTGTATCGGGTCCTAATTGAGCCGAGTACTGTCAATAAAAAGTTGCAGTGATGATCCGCCTGGCCCTGACCGTGGACTGATGGACACCGTACCGGTCAGCAAGGTCCCGTTGCTTTGATCCAAGGTCAAGGTCATTTAAGAACAGGAAGAACTCAATGGGCTGCAGGATATGGGTTGATGGGGTGGTGTGGATAAATAATCAATAAATAACACTGAACAACTGGTAATAACTAATAATTCAATCTCAATGTCACTACTTGTGCAATAACCTGTCACACAACCTGTGTAATGTTGATTATGTGTAGTGTATATATATATACTGTATATATATAACTATGTGCATGTTAGCTTGTACTGTATTACTAGTTTGAAATACTTACAGTAGTTCATTCAAATTCATCCTGCTGCATCATTACTGTATATCCAACCATGTTTACTGTCTCTCTTCAGGACTTTGTGAATATTATAATTACTTTTTCACTTTGCATGCTTTTAGTATAGTATAGTTTTTTAGCAAGTCAAATCGGATCTTCTCATCCTGAGCACTTCATTGTACTGTTAACTCTGTGTTAACCTGTATATGACAAACACAACTTGAACTTGATGGGGAGTTCCTCTCGTCTCATTCTTGGTGAACACTGACCATGGATGGCAGAGCAGTCACATCAGGAGGTCAGATGATGCAAACCTGAAAAAACAAAAAAGTGTTCATATTTACCTTCATAACGTAAAAAACCAAACAGAGAACTCTTTATGAGAGTTATGCTTTAAAATAAATAATTACATCTCAGGAAATAAAAGTTTTATTGAAGTGAAACAGTTCTGGTTTCATATTAAAGGAAACAGCAGAGAATATTTCAGAGGTGCCCTGAAGTTACTAGGAGTTTACAAACATATTTACAGATTAGAAAACTGTTAAAATCTGAATATTATTTTAAAAGTATGTAGTTACAAACTTTTATTAAATCACTCATGACTCCAACATTAAATCTACAAGTGCAGGATGTGGAGTCGAGTCATATTCATGTTTCTTACTGAGCTGCAGCTGCTGTGTTCTCCTCCTCGCTGTCCTCTTTGCTGCTTCTCCCAAAGCCCCGGTCATGGAAGGGATAATTATTCCACTGGAACAATGCAGGTACAGCTCATTTTTAACCACTGTTTGATGCTGGCTCTTGAATATTCTGAGGTTTAAAACGCCAGCTACAACCGAGTGTTAGCTTTAAGGCTAACTCGGTTAGCCACGAACTCTGGCATTAAAATATAAAAAACTAAGCGCTCTATTGTCCCTGATATTCACTGGACACAACGGCACACAACAAATCTCTCTTGTTGAACCAGTAGCTCGCAGATAATTTACCATTTGTGTCTTTTACATGGTCTAGTTCTAGAAGCTACCGCTAAAAACAACTGCTGTCGACCAGAACCGGAAGTGCAGCGTACGACCAATATTTTAACGGAAGTACGTCACCACTACCCGTGGCATATACCCTATTGTGTGTCATGTCCAATCTTGTTTTTAAAAACCGCGATAGAGCAAGGGACTACTGTATGTCACTGTCCAGTTGGAATTAGTACACTTGTTTTAGCTTTTCTGTACCACATCTGTCTTAAATGAGTTTGACCTAGCAACAGATCCTATAATGAGCAATAAGGCTATCACTAAATAGTCTAGTAGAAATCATTTTGTCAATAAAACAGCTAGTACTTGTCAGAGCGTGACCAAAAATCATCTTGGGGTATTCTGATGGTCGTACGGGGACTTAATAAATTTTTTTTTACCATTTAAGGTATTTTTTTAAAAGGTTTATCTGTTGACATTTTTTAGTTAGAAAAGTGCTATACACATAAAATTGACTTGAGTTCAGATGTTTTTGTTTGGTTTTATGAAATGTGGTGTGGGGCTTTTGTGGACGTTTTTTTTTCTCCCACTTGCGCCTTTACATCCCATCAGATTTGTATCAGAGGAGTTTGAAGGCTGAGTTAATTTCTCAGACACTTTCACACATTCTTGAATTCTGATCACCATTCAGACACTTTCACACATTCTTGAATTCTGATCACCATTCAGAAGCCACTTTTAAACAAGACAACTATGTTTGAAATTTAAGTTAGGCATTCATTATCCCACAACTGTTTTGCTTACAGAATGTTGTGCATGTTAGCTTGATGTAACTTGTTATGGCAGAATGACACATTTTGTGAAAACTGTAGCTTTGAAATAACTTGCTAGACATTGGTTGACAGTATCCTTAGAAGATGTACCGGTAAGTTCAGTGCAGGTAAACCTAAGCATAGCCCCATTTGTTTGACGGAGTTGATTTCACCGTTCCTGTATCAAAATGACCAGCTCGTTCAGGACATTACTGCTATGAGTTATGTTTTTTGTAACTTTTATACTTTTTTGAAAATGTAACTTAATTTACAGACTGTTTAACTACCGTATTTTCCAGCCTTTAAGTCGCTCCCCATACTCCCGGAGTACCCCCCACAGAACCCCCCGAGGGACGCGGTCGAATGCCTTCTCCAAGTCCACAAAGCACATGTAAACTGGTTGGGCAAACTCCCACGCACCCTCCAGGACCCTGCTGAGGGTGTAGAGCTGGTCCAGTGTTCCACGACCAGGACGAAAACCACACTGCTCCTCCTGAATCCGAGGTTCGACTATCCGACGGACCCTCCTCTCCAGAACCCCTGAATAGACCTTACCAGGGAGGCTTAAGAGTGTGATCCCCCTATAGTTGGAACACACCCTACGGTCCCCCTTTTTGAATAGGGGAACCACCACCCCAGTCTGCCAATCCAAGGGAACTGCCCCCGATGTCCACGCGATATTGCAGAGTCGCGTAAGCCAACACAACCCCACAACATCCAGAGCCCTAAGGAACTCAGGGCGAATCTCATCCACCCCTGGAGCCCTGCCACCGCAGAGCTTTTTAACCACCTCGGTGACCTCAGCACCAGAGATTGGAGAGCCCGACCCAAAGTCCCCNGCACCTCCGTATACGTCGCATCTATTATGCGTCACCGCTGACGCGTCGCATATGTTACGCGTCACCGCTGACAAGCCGGAAATGTGGGCCGTGTTTTGCCCAAAATGGATTGGCTGCAAATGGCGGCCACAGGAGCGTGCACGGAAGGACTTTAACAAGATTAACACGGTAAAAACAATTATTTGTTTGCTGAAAATTATAGCAAAGATGTGTCTTAGTTGAACTTTTCCTTAATAAATGCACGTAATGGTCAAATCAGCTGGATTTAAAAATTAGTTTAGCTACGTGCACCCGCACGGGTTGGACCGCTGCATTTTCTTTAAAATTTAGCACGATAAACACTTAAAAAAATATATTTGTTGTCTGACATTATAGCAAAAGTGTTTCTGAACTTAACCGTTCCTTAATAAATTCACGTAATGGTCAAATCAGCTGGATTTAAATTGTTTCGCTTTGACGTCTTCCAAACGGTCGCGCGCGCTGCGAAAATAAATAATAAATAAATCGAATTTTCGCTCAAACGTCTCCTAAAGCTAACTCATTGTAAATGTCCATCCAGTGATTACTTTCTGTAAGTTTCATCAAAATCTGTCCTGTGGTTCATGAGCTATTTTGCTAACAAGGTAACAGTAGTTCAGACATCCAGAGAGCAGGAGGCCGTGCTGCAGCAGAGTGAGTCCGAGTAGATGAGGCTTCTGTCGGACACATGAGCTGGGAAAGGTCGGTGGACCCTAGAGGCCGAAAGTGGTACTGCTCCATTTTTTTTCATCAGAATGAATGGAAACTGTCATATCTCAGCCAAAAATTGGTCTAAAAATATGGGAAAAAAATCCATAAATATGTCGCTTCGCCCCATAAGTCGCAGGACATGAAAATTAGTTAAAAAAACTGTGACTTATAGGCTGGAAAATACGGTAATTGAAATGAATGGAGAACTCTTCAAATCCTTGATAAACTTTGTGCTTTGGTGTACTAGCTTCATTTTTAGCAATTTTGGCTAATGTTTTGAATATTTTAGCTTTTGTTCTGATTGGTTTAGACAACTCGGTTTCAGTTTATTCAGAAAATGTCAGTGAAGTGTTCAGCACTCACACGAAATGTTTGCAGAAAATGCAGTTTCTCTAGGATAAATTATTAACATTTTGTTTTGAGACACGGTCACGTTGAGGACGTTAACGACACTGTTAGGCCTGAGCATGCTTTCCAATGTTCCCTTATCATCTTTTGGCTTGGACTGGAGCTGCGGTGACGCCACACAATTACGACGATTAATTTGTGCAGAGAGGACTCGGGGAGGTGCTTGTCTGTTTGTCCTCTGAGCTGTGTACGTGCACTCAACGGTGCGCTTTCCAAGTACCCTGACAATGATTTCATTCAGTTTGGACGTGGATCGAGTCCAGCAGCAGTTCTCCAATTTGCACTGGGGCCAACCAACAACACTGAACAAGTGAGCCCCCCATGCCACTGCTGACCATGTTTACCGCAAAGTTTTAGTGTTTTTCTTTTATTAATTATTCTCGATTTCACAAGATCTCTTTCTACAAACCAAGTAACCTTGAGTCTGACAGTGGCGTACAGTAGTAAAACTGGAGCTGCTAGTAAACATGTTTATTGGTTTTGTCCGATAACTTTATCTCTGTTTTTCTCTGTGTTACATCATTCACTGTGTGTCTTTGGTGTTTTTCCAGCTGAAGCGTCAGCAGGAAGACAAACCTCAGGTGGAAGAGAGTCTTTTGACGCCAGAAGCATTCTGAAGGTTAGATTCTCCTGGTTTTCTGTCGCGTCCAGTTTCACTCGCTGCCTTTCTGCTGTTTTCTAACGTCACACAAGTTCTTTTAATCTATGCTGTAATAATTAACCTTCAAGCATCCTTTACTTACACTGAACACAGTTTAGGTATGATTTAGTCAAGAATGCTGAAATGAAGCAATAACCCGTTTCGGATCTGAACATTAAATAGATTTTCTGCTGTGTTTGACATTTCCACTACCTTTGTAGTCTCATGAGAGCTCATTATTTAATATCTCCCACAAAATTTAAGATTTTGATCTTTAACAGGAGTGGCTCACTGTGGTTGACTCATTTCTGTTAAGTATTGTGAAAGGGGTTTTCATTTCATGCGGGGATTCTTTAATTATATCTACAGATTAGCTGCAGTGTGGAAAAAACTGAAAATGCTTGATCCCCCCTTAAAGGTCAAGGGAGTCAGATTTGAAATCTAGTTAGGAATTTATTAGGGATGCACGCTATTATTGCTATGGTATTGGTATCGGGTGATATTGGTGATAAAGTTAAATATCGGACATCGGCTATTCCATCAAAATACCTCGCCGGTATAAAAGGCGCAGTTTTTGTATGGCAACCCAGTGACAAGGATGCCAGCAGCGCCTGCACAACGTCATGACATCACACGCACCTATGATCTGATCACAGCAGGAGAGGAAGGAGGGAAAATGTTGGTGGTGTGGACATTTTTTAAAGTGTTGGAAACTGATGGTAGAACTGCTGTTTACAACGACTGCTCAGCGTCAGTGATGCGAGGAGGAGCGAAAACGAAGTCCTACAACACTTCAAACCTTATTAACCTTCTCAAGAACCACCATTCTGACCATTATAATGAGTTCATGGTGGCCAGAAAGGAAAGCGAGAGAGCAGCTAATCGCGGAGAAGCAAAACCTCTCCAGCAGTCCACTCTGCAAGCTTTGGAAAGAACAAGAAATACAGCTGCGACGAGCCGAGGGCAAAAGGCATCAGTCAGAAACTGATGGAGTGCATTGCTTTGGATAATCAACCATTTTCATTCGTTGAGGATTTCCAAGATTTCTGGACTACGTTGAGCCTCGTTACATCGTCCCCAGTCGGAGTTATTTTTCCAGTGTAGCCTTACCCGAGTTGCAAGCCGTCATTTCCGACGTTGTAATAGCCGATAGCACTTGGGTGAGTTTTACCACAGACATTTGGAAATCAAGTGTTAGCCCCGTTAGTATGACTAGTCTTACGGCACAATGGACAAACAAAAATACAAATACAAAGCAACATCAAAAATTACATCATCAGCCCACTTTTTGGCATCTACATTTGGTAGCAGGCCAAACTGAAAAAGACCATGCAGAATAATCCAGTACAGGTAGTCCTCGACTTATGACGTAGATCCGTTCCTACGCAGCGTCGTAAACCGATTTTCGACCTAAGTTGGAATATATGTAAATACTGTGCCATATACATGTACAGTACTGTACTACCAAGCACTTAGCCTATCCTAACACAGTACCCTACATAATTATCAAAAAACACATACGTTTGGGAGCCATAATGAAGGGAAAAAAGAGTTAATGGCCTACTGTACTAGGCTGCTGTTGACGCCGTTCTCCTCAGTCCATCCGCCGTATTCCGTTTTCCGTTTACGACGTAAAACCACGTTCACCGTATAGTACAGTATTCCTCCTCTGCTGCACTGCGTACAGTACAATATTTTCCGCCGCTGCACTGCGTAAAGTACAATATTTTCCGCCGCTGCTTTACGTTTACGATGCAAAACTGGTCCATCCGCTGTATTCTGCATTCCGTTCACGACGCAAAACTGCGTTCACAGTACAGCGCTACGTTTACGAAGTAAAACCGGTCCATCCGCCGTATTTCGCATTCCGTTTACAACGTAAAACCGCGTTCACAGTACAGCGCTACGTTTACGACGTAAAACCGGTCCATCTGCCGTATTCCGCATTCCGTTTACGACATAAAACCGCGTTCACTGTACAGTGCGGTATTCGTCCGCAGCTACGGTCCATCCGCCGTATTCCGCATTCTGTTTACGACGTAAAACTGCGTGACTCGAAATAAGGCTTTTCATAGTAAATGAGAGATAACCACGAAACGTCGTAACTCGGGACCGTCGTAACCCGAAGACCACCTGTATTATAATTCCACAGCAGAGAAAGCTATGTAATCGCTGTAAGTAGGTCTAGTAATAATAAGTATTGGCATATTGAATATATCAGCTAAAAATCTAATATCGTGCATCCCTAGAATTTATGTTGTCTGTCCGTCTCAGAGGGCAGATTCGATTAGTTCCTTTTGATTATGAACAAGTTCGATCTTTTTATATCTGACATTTTGGTATTTAAAAACATACTTTTAGCTTAAGAGTTCTAAAAGGCCACGATGATGTGAACATCTGTAAACATTATGTGCTTATCTGCATCTTAACTGGTGTACCAAGATGGAAAAAAACACTGGTCTCAAATGCAATCTTGGTATTTTGTGTCTTTAAGAAGAATGTTTAGCTGTAAAATGTGATTGTAGTTGTTGTGAGTCGCAAAAAAGCAGCAGAGATAAAAATCTGAAGTTTAGAAAAAAAATCTGTTAATGTCATATTTAATCTGAACTGTTGTTGGTTTTAGTCTGAAAACAACACAAATGTGCTACTCTTCTTTGTCAATAAATAATTTTAACACTTTTTAAGATCAAATAAGACTCTTTTTTTTTTAAGGATGTATGTTTTGAAGACACTCTGAGCTACCTACAATAAAACAGTTTTGAAGTTTAAATTATTTTAGTTTTGTTTTCCTTCACAGAAATTTGATGCGTTTCGTTTTGGTGGTTTCGAGTTGAACGCTGTCCACCTGTCTCAGAGATATTCGACTGACTGCACTGGATACTACACATCTGCTGGGAGCGTACGCTTCTCCTGACCCTCGGAGGAGCTGAGCGTGTAACGAGGTGCACAAAGTTTCAGCGTTTGTAAAACATTGCAGCAGACTCGTGCAGGGTTTTGCCCAGGAGGTGGCAGCATAGTTTTTTTTTTATAAAGCAATTTGTTTATCCTTCTGACAACTTCTTTTTATGAATAAAACAAAATATTTCCAAATAAAAAGCATTTTGATGGAACAAGCAAACGGGAAAGCAAATAAAAAAATCAAATCTGTGTTGACAGCTGTCCTCGTGAATTCGTTTTCCTCATCTTGAAGACTATTCAGATTCACTTTTTAACATTTCAGGCAATGTTGTTGATGAAAGACTTTCATATAAAATGGGTTTGGATAAATATCATTTTGATGCATCAAATAAATAATAACTTACACTTCTGCTAGCGTACACTATTTATTTGATTTATGCTATACCTCTTTTCCACTAATGGAGATTTTAAAAGAACATCTTGAAGCAATAAAATTTACTTGTAAGAAATAACAACTACACTGTAGTGTTATTTTTACAATGCAGATCTTAAAGTGTGTGTGACATCATTTTTGAACTTTGCATATAGTGACACAACATAAATATATTGTATCATTCAACTATGTTCGTTTTAGCAAACAAAATTATATACTGTATTGATGAAAATTCCTTTCAAAGTGAGTTTAAAATTAAAAACCGTGTTTCTTCACGGGACATCCGACTACACACGAATGCAACATCTGTGATGTAGGAGAAGGAACGTCTTTAGAACGCCCCTTTTACGTATTCATGGCGGACCATAAATAAAACGACGAATTTAGCAATCGAAGTGAAGATTTGAGCGATTTGTCTTCAGTTTGGGAAGCAGAAAGTTAGATGAACAAGAAACAGCAGGTTCTAGTTTAGGTCTGCACCCGTATTTATTTGAGTCTTACCTTTTCAGGAAGCGAGGGAGCTCCGAGGGGGGGGGGCAGCTTTATTTATTCCATTCTTGACGAAGTATTTCATCTTTTGGGAAAGTGAAAAGGCTCACTTGTTCACTGATGATATTAGAACACCCAAATGCGACACAACGTAACATTTTTCAAGTTATACAAAAAAAAAAGGCGATCTGGCAGAGAATGAATATGCGTTATCATGGCAGACGCAAACTGAGGTTCCTTCTCCTACGTCACAGATGTTGCATTCGCGTGTACGTGTGTTCCCGTGAAGAAACACGGTTTTTAATTTTAAACTCACTTTGAAAGGAATTTTCATTAATGTATCATTTTGTTTGCTAAAACGAACATAGTTGAATGATACAAGATATATATGTTGTGTCACTATATGCAAAGTTCAACAATGATGTCACACACACTTTAATGCTCAGTTCAAAAATGTTTTTGCTCAGATTTGATGGTTTTGCATTTTCGTTCACATTTTAGTGTAAATCCAACCATCATCAGACTCCAGTATGAACTCTTTATGACCCTAACGTGACCTGCATGCGCAGAAGACACTCAGCACGTTGTGTTTACGCAAGTAAATAAAGATGCTACACATGTTTCTGAAGTTGTACGATCAGAACCGATTAAATTATCTGACATGATTGTTTCTGAAGTTGTACGATCAGAACCGATTAAATTATCTGACATGATTGTTTCATCCAGCGTTTACGTTTTATCTTGCCTGCTCCAGTTTAGAATGGCACATCTGGAATGGGAGTGACGCACTGAAAGTAGAAAGTTTTGAACCCATCCCACTGATGCAATCCAACATGTTTCAATGCCACCGTTACGATCATATGTTGATGTAAATTCTCAGTCATCCAGGACAGGATGAATGTATGCATCCATTATCTTTACGCTTCTTCCTTTCTGGGTCGCGGAAGACGCTGGTGCTCATGTCTGGCAGTCGCAAGCAAGGAGTGGGGGGGG
>JBBPBX010005454.1:59086-72102 GCA_038048925.1 Garcialebias charrua
AGTCATGCACTTAGAAAATACAGTAGCAATATTACAGATTTTTTTATGTTACATATCATATCAGGTGATAATTTCAATGATAAACAAATAAGAAGGTTAATAAAGTAAAAGTATATAACAGTAGTGGTACTCAGTGCTCAACATTTCCAACAACTTCCTTTTCCTGTTTTGCGCCCTGGAAAGTTTTTCTGCCGCTCCAAAGTCAAGTGCACGAGTGAAAAAATAAATAAATAAATAAATAAATAAATAACGTGCCTGTGTGCGTTCTCTAGGGGTGCGTGTTCACAGCACCTGTGTGTGAAGGGAGAGCAGAGAGATAGGAGGAGGGAGGTGAGGGAGCAGGGGGGGGCGCCTAAGCAGTGCTGTTTCCCTGTTATTGATCATTTCATGCAGTTAAAGAAGATGCCTGCTAGAAAAACATTTTTTCTAGAGACGGTTTTGGCGCCCCCTGTAGGGCAGCGCCCGTATGCCTTGCATAACCTGCATAGTGGTGATTTGCGACCCTGCAGACTGGGGCTGTGGGAAATCAGACACCGCCTGCACTTTGTTTGGTAATGGGACAGCACCACTTGCAGAAATGCGGTGGCCCAAAAAGTCAATGACTGGCAACCCAAACTGGCATTTCGCTGTATTTACAATCAGGCCATGTGCTGCTAGGCGCTGAAAAACCTCACGGAGGTGGGACATGTGCTGTTCAGCCGAGCTGCTAGCCACCAGGATGTCGTCCAAGTACACAAATACGAAGGACAGTCCCCTTAAGACTGAATCCATCAACCGCTGAAATGTTTGTGCTGCACCTTTAAGACCAAAAGGCATGCGCAAAAACTCAAACAGGCCAAAAGGAGTGATCACAGCGGTCTTAGTGACATCTTTCACATGCACAGTGTAGTGGGCATGACCGTGTCCACTTTGATACACCTGTGTATTTTTGAACTGTTCCAGAGATGACCTTTACTGACCTCTCAGTAAAGCAAGACATTTACTACAAATTATTCCATTAGTTGTAATCTGAGAACATAGTCACCAAAAGAGACTATTTCTATCTTTGATTTTATTCTAATGTAATCAAAAGAATAACTTTTGTCATTTTCATGATATATGTTATATGCTGTTATTCTTTTAATATGAAGCATGACTGTGTTACTTGATCAAATGAAAGGGTGTCAAAGTTCAGATAAAAGGTCAAACTGACTTACACAGAAATTGTTTTTGTTGAGTTTCAGCTAAAACTCTCATCTAGCGTCTGAAAGTCTCCTCACTCAGATGCTTTTCCTAAACAATTTCCCTCTGCTGCTGGCTGTAACCTTGGGTCGTGATAACGGCAACTGCTTCCACGGACCAATGAAAAAGACACAAGTCTCACTCCTCTCATGATCCTTCTATTAAGTTCTAAGCTGTCGCTGGAACAGAGGAGTCTGCTGGGAACTTCAAAGAGATGTGAACTTTTCCCAAAGAGCTGGATGGACGTTAGTCACACGCTAAGGACTCGTCATCCAGCTAAGGACTAATAACATGCTGTTATGAGTCCACTTCGAACGAGCGTAAGCTCAAAACTTTGTTTATTCCTTCCTGGAATAAGTTTATCTTGAAGTCAGAGGCCAGGAGCTGACGCATTTTCTGATGACCAACGCGAAACCAGGAGACGTTGAAAACGTAAACTAGAACCAGCTCGGACGAACTGGGCCTGAAGGACTCTGTGCATCTGAAAGGCTGGTGTCATTTCTTTATCAGACTCGTCGTCGAAGGTAAAGAGCTGTTTACAAACGTACCTGGATTTTAGCAGAAGTCGGATGGGAAGTGTCACTTTTGGTAACATGCTCAAGACAATTTCCTGTAAACCATCTCTCCATCTTTCCTCCTATTCCCTTATCCCTCTCAATCTATCTGGAAACTATATTTAAGCTAAAGAACCCTCAGACTAAATATGTTTAACATCCAGTATTGAAGTCTGTTGTGTTACATTCAAGTGTGCTGACGTGTTAAAGATAAGAAAGTGAAATCATGTCATGGTGTTAATTTAGTTTATTTATTTTAAATAAATGATAGTGTCTTTGACATATCAAACTAAGTTAACTTGTCCATTGTCACTCTATGGCTTCTGTTTTATTTATCCATCATAAAGATCACAGAAATATTGGGTAAACTGAAAAAGAAAGAATCCGTGAAATTACTATTCAATCTGAATAAGTAAATTAATTAAGGTAAAGAGGCCAGTATTAATATTGACCTCCTCATAATCCTTTACATCTGGGTGGCACCGTACGTGTTTAAAGACACAATATGGTGGCTCCCTCATGTTTACTTCATCTGGTGGCCCAAGTACGTGTTTTCTGAAAGATTATTCATAAATCGGTGGTCTCTCATGAACTGTAACGTCATGTTTGCATATTAGGATCCAAGTTTAAACTCTGAGGATAATAATTTTGGCTGGAAGTGTTCAAGACAGGCAGATTCTGCATGTTTTTATCATTTGAGGCTGAGGGATTGTTATTCGTTCAACTCTTTTACACGCTGTTGGAAGCTTTTAGGTGAGGTTTTTGTCAGCCCGTGGTCTGTGGGGGTTCTGGTTCCGGTCCAGTTCACGCAGACTCCTGTACAAAGCTTTGTTTGACCGCCGAGTCAAAAGCCTGAAAGCTATAATTAACATCTACCAGATTGCTGTGTGTGGTATTTTACATGTTAGAGCAGGTCAAAGAAGCATATTACTGTTAGAGCGTGTCGGATAGTGGTTCTGAAACCCGAATTCTGCTCCTTTAAAGTGGACGGAACCGACCTGAACGCGGCTCCGAGGGAGTCCGTGTCGTGTTGCAGTTGACGTGCTGGTTACTGAGCGTAGCTAAGTTGTGCCTGTTTTAAATGTGATTGCCATATTTCGGAATTTTGGAAAGTTAATTTGAAGCGTTTGAATTGTTTAAGAGTCTATAGAATTGGGTTCTGCTGTGCTAAGCTAACGTTACAGCGACGTGTCCTACACGTTTTGTTTATGAGCTGTGATTGGATAAACGAGGGCTGTGAGCTGTCAATCACTCTCGTAGCGAGCGCTGATTCGCTGAATTGGGAACGCACGCTGTTGCGACCAACCCACTTCGTCGTCATTTCCTGCACTGCACTGGTCGAAGGTAAGAAAACTACATTCGCCATGAATGCTTGGGAATGAACTACAAGCGCTGTGATTGATTGGTTGACGTCACGTATCTTTGTAGCGAGCTCCGCCTCACTCAAGTACGAGAGCTGGTGACGCGCTGCGTCGACCCGCCTATTTTTGTCGTCATTTCCAGGTGCACTTTGGGTGACAAGCAGTTCACACACACAAGGATAGACGGAGATTTCACTGAAAGTTTAAAAACTCATTTGAAGCCATCTAAACTGTCTAACAACATAAATTTGTCTCTGACAAGAACGTGGTTCGAGCGTTTATCACGGACACACTAGAAACTAACTCTAAAAGGTTGTTTTTAGTTTAAATACTGAATAGAAAAATCAGTCTCCTTGTGATAACATTAAGACTCGAAGCTGCCCCCTGTTGGTTAAAAGACGTTAACAGATGAGTTTTCTCATAGAACATCATAAAAAGTTAGCATTTTTATGGTGAATTACCAGCTCTAAAATTGTTCTGTACACAAACAATAACTCCTGTTTATTTTAAATAATTTTTAGAAAAACAGAGGTACAGACAAACATTTTTGCTTATTTTAAATACAAAATATTTTAAAATAACAAACAAAGGTACAATTTTTTTTCCCTCTTCACTCCAAATAACTGCAGCAACACTCAAACAGTTTTATTGAAACTGAAATACATTCTCTTGGAGCAAAATAAAACAAAATCTGCTAACATTTTAGTGTGAACATTGCATTTATTTGAAATCTTTAAAAAGGCGTTTGAGTGAAAGACAGAAAAATTAAGCGTGGTTTAATAGTAATTGCTTTAAAAGATAAGTCTATTAAGTTAATACGGCCACAAAGGCTTTAACTTACAACATTTTCATCGAAGGTAAAACCTAAAATAAATAAAAGGTACTGAATGAATAAAAGACTTGTTTACAGATTACATGAAGAAAACCAGAAAGCTGTTTTAGTTAAATAACTCACCGCTAAGAAAACATTTATTTGCATACACTATAATAAATACCATCTTGTTGATTCAAACAAAATCAACACAAAAAGATGGCAGATACAGAGGCAGAAGATGCTGACTCACCTATAACAAATTTAGACGTTTTAGGGCTGCTCGAAACAGAGATTCTAGGACTGCAGGACAATGTGCAATGGCTCACAACATCCCTAGAGGAATGCATACATGCACGAGAAGAAGCTGAGAAGAAATGTATGGAGTTAAAATGTGATAAAAAGAGTTTAGAGAGAGAATTAAAAGTTTGTAAGGCTAAGCTGTCCTTTACAACAATGAAACTCCATGAAACTGTGGAGAATGAAAAACGGCAGACGTTATCTGTGTCACATGAGAGAAACACGTGAAAAAGCTCAACAACTGGGCACAAAGCTACAAAGTGATCATAACAAATCACAAGTACGGTGTTGCAAAATGAAAATGAGTGCTTACAATACAAACTGAAGATATGCACACAAGACAAGGAATTATTTTCACAACAGTACGCGATGTTAAAATGGGATAATGAAAGGTTGCGAGCCCAACTACAAAGTTGTCAGGCAAGGCTGGATTTGACAACAGATCAACTCTCTGTAGAGAGAAAAAGATGGTTGGATCTCGGGGAAACACAGTTTCCAAAAACGCAGCAAAAAACGCAGCCTAGATCACCGACTCCATCGCCTAAACCACCGCGACGTCCCTTAGGGCCTCTAAAACCAACAAACCCACCGGATGCGCCGGTGGGTGGATCTGATAATAACCCACAAACTCCTCTCTCAATGGCTGAACTACGGAATATGGCTAAAAGCATTCAAACCTTCGCTCCAGGTCAGATGGGCTCACATGAAACCAAGATCTATCTCGATGATCTTGATTTCCAGCTTCAACGCTTCCCAGAAGCTACAGTTGATGATAAAATCTGTCTGGTAAGGTTAACCTCGGACAGGACAGTGCATGCTTTCATGAAGCGTCAACGGGACGCCGTGATGAAAGACTACAGTCTTTTATGTGCTGTGCTGATAAAGGAGTATACTCCTTGCACGGGGCCCGATGGCATCATAGCGGCGGCGGACGTCAAGCAAGGTAGGAATGAGCACCCAAGGTCATATTATGACCGAATATTCCGTGCCTATTTCGGTGACAGATGCGAACCAGAAATGGAGGAAGAGATAGGGTTTAAATATATCTTCAGCAAAAATCTTTGCCCTGACATAAGAGAGAAAGTACATGTCAGCGCAAACTACAAACGGAGGTCCATCGAAGAAATAAGAGAGTGCGCGATAGATGTTTTTACAGGTCGCACACCAAACAAAACACCCTTTGAGGTGTGTCCTGGTGAAATGGTCAAATCCAACTCACTAGAGCTGGAAGGGGCGCGGAAACCGACTCCCCATCCTACAAAGGGTGAGAAAAAACAGAATTTTCGACCTAACAGACCACGTAGTGAAGGTGCCCGCTGGAACTATGAACCGCAGTGGCTCAGACAAGACCCAGAGTACGGAAAACGATTTCAAAAGGGGGGCGCACGTCCTAAAGATAGGAATGATGGTCACAAAAGTAAACCATATCACAAAAGGGGGTCCCAACAGGAACCCCCAGGTCAAGGACAGGCCCCTCCTGCCCCTCGAATGGAACAGTCCGAGACAGGCAAAAAATCGCAAAAGTTCCAGAAGAAAGGCCATAATTCTCTGTCCCCAGAGGACATGGAGAAAATACGTCGGTTGTTAAAAGAGTTGGATAATACAAGCAATGATAACAAACCTGGAGTGATGTGTAGCACTATCGTTGATAGTAAGTCGGAGCACGCAAATCACGACAGTCAACAAGACACTGATGGTCAGAATGCTGACAATCAGGATAATGACAGTCAATACGTTGACAGTCCAGAGTGTGTCGGTCAACAAGACGTTGACAGTGACCATGACATTATTGTCACAGACTCTAACAGCCCCTCATCAAACAAGGGGGGGGGGGAACTCAACCATCGTCGACAGTGACCCGCCACGAACTGAAAACTCAGACACGTTGGTGACTGCACTGACGGTTCAGATGAAGAAAGATTACACAGTCAGAGGTCAACGTAAACAGAATGATTGGCCGAAACCTTTAAGGTTTCTGTGTGACTTTGAAAAAAGGGGGGAGGCTATGAAAGCTTACCTGCCAATCACACTGGAAGGGGTCCTCACGCATGAAGCACTCCTGGATGGCGGAGCCGACATTACCATTATGTCAGCCAAACTGTTCGAGGAACTACGGACCGCCGCTATCGGTGTTCACAGGCAAATACCCCTTGTAAAAAGTGCTATAGAACTGCAGGGTCTCGCAGAGGTTCACATGCAGATTGGCAAAATGACATTATACCACCCGGTACATGTGTCTACACTCGATTCATTCCCATTTCTAGTTGGCCAAGACTTTATAAACCGCTTTGATGCAATTATAGACTATGGCCGACAGAAAATGTGGAGCACAGTGAGAAAGCCTCTGCCAATAAAAGTGCCTCCTAGTTGTGATACAGACTGCCTAACCGCAGGTACCGCAAAGGACACACGGGACACCTCATCTGAGGACAAGAGCCCGGTAAGTGAACCTACAAAAACAGGTGAGGCAGAAGAGGCCCAACAAGAAAGCCTCCTCTGCGAGCTGAAACAATCAGCACTCACTGAACACTACCTACAACAGGTAGTAAAAGGTGTCGAGATCCAGGGATCCCACACCGAAGATGCTGTACTGTCTCCTTGGACAGATAATTCAGCAATCAGCCAAGCTCTTTATGAAACCTTGGTTAAAAAACAAATGGGTCTAGAACTAACGAAGAAAGCTTTACGCTTTCATCTCGATCCCAACAGTGAGCGGGTAATGACCGCAAATGGAGTCATTCGCCTGAACATGAACTGGAACAAACGAGAACTGGTCCACCCGTTCCTCGTGGTCCAAAACTTACCACATGCATCCTATATAGGCTCTGACATTTTGGTAAGATTGGGTGTCCGAGTGGACACCGTCAACAATGTACTGTGGTCGCTGGAAACAGACAAAATGGATTCTCCTGTGCTAAGCACAGAAAATCTCAAAGCTGGACAGACCATACCAGAAGTCTGCGAGGTTGCTTGCAACCAATCCATCACAGTACTACCTCAGGCAATGAACCAGATGGTGGAAGTTCACATCATAGCTAATCAAGCTATTGGCCAAAAGCAGGCATACTTTCAACTATCTCCTAAGTTTTACAACTTAGGACTGTCCATTGAGGCCACGAGACAAGTGAGCCTCGACTGCAGAACCACATCTGTTGCTGTGTGTAACACAGGCACGGAAGCGGTACTGATCAAGAAATACACAAAAATAGGATGGTTGATCTCCACTGATTTCCATGATTTTGAACTGAGCATTACATTTCTGGGAGGACTCCCAGAATACCTGATCCCACATGAATACACGGGGCAAGTCTTGTTCACAAAGCCAAAACAGGCCATAGCTCTCGTCTCAGTCAATAAGGTCGACCAAGACACAGTCTATGGGGTCGGTCCAAACCGAGACATCAGCCTAAGCTCTCATACCTACAGTGTCCTGCCTATACACAGGGTAAATGACACAGAAAGGGATTCATTGGAGCTCCCCAAAGAACAAGAACCGCTCTCAATTTCTTCTCAGATCGAACAGGTGGTCGCCCAAGCCGACGCCCTGAAAACTGATGGAGAAAGGGACAGACTGCGTCAAGTTCTCTTAAAGTTTGAGAAATCATTTTCAACCGACTCAATGGATTGTGGGTTGACCACGCTCCACTCAGTGAGCATCCCAACCCCGCCCGAAGCTCCACCCACATTTGTCAGACAGTACAAGATTCCTCTGGCAGCACATCAACCTATCAGGGAAATCCTTGATAACCTTCTAAAGAATGGTATCATCAGATACTGTAACAGCACTTACTCTGCGCCTTTGTGGCCAGTGTTAAAACCAAATGGAAAGTGGAGACTCACAATTGATTACAGAAAGCTAAACAAACAAGTCCCCTTATCACGGTGGCCAATGACCCAGCTCCAACAAGAACTGCCCAAGGTCACCAATGGTAAGTACTTCTCGACCCTCGACGTCGCCTCTGGTTTTTGGACCATCCCTGTGCGCGCCGAGGACCAATACAAACTAGCTTTCACCTTTGGTGGCCGACAATACACTTTTACCAGGTGTCCCTTTGGCTACGCTAACTCACCTGCGGAGTTCAACATCTTCTTGAACAAAGCATGTCCAGACGCCCATGAGCGTGGGACACTGATTTACGTGGACGATGTCCTTCTGAGGCAGCCAACACTGGACTCACATTTGGCTGAGATCGACCACGTTCTGAATCAGCTGACAACTGCTGGTGCTAAAATATCACTGTCTAAATGCCAGTGGTGCAGAACCAAGGTGGACTACGTTGGCCTACTCGTAGGTCCAGACGGAGTACAACCACAGTTGACTCGCACCCAAGGCCTTGACAATCTCAAAGTCCCCACCAATCTCAAAGAACTACAAAGTTTTCTTGGCGTGTGTAACTACTCGAACCAGTTCATAGAAAACTATGCAGACCTTGCAAAGCCACTGACTGAACTCCTAAAGAAAGACGTTCCATTTGTCTGGACTGACAAACAGCAGCAGGCAATGGACGCTCTCATAAACAGGATCAAGTCAGCCCCATGTTTAGTCTACCCAGACTACAACAAAGAGTTTTACTTGGAAGTGGGCTTCTCAGCTCATTGTATAAGTGCAGGTCTGTACCAGATACACGACAGAGACAAGCGTGTGGTGGCCTACGCCAGCAAGACGATGGCAGGCCCCGAGTTGAGATTCTCAGACTGTGAGAAAGCTCTACTGACCACAGTGTGGGCAGTAAAACATTTCTCCAGCTACATTGGTGGACAGAAAATAATTGTGGAAACACAACACCAGCCAGTGACCTTTCTTAAAGGGGACCTCAGATGTATTTTTTAAATTTTTATGGTATTTCTGTGGGATATCCAGACCCTATTCCTTCAATTTAATGCACAAAATAATTATTAGATAATCAATTATACCCTTTTTAATTCTGCCATTTTTAACTTTCGTTTTGAACGACCGGTTTCTTGAAGTCCACGCCCTTCAACGATCTGTTCACGCCCTCTGTAACAGCCAGTATCTGTAATGTGTTGTTGTTTTAAAATTAGCTCTTTTTTTATTACTCATTTGACTTACTGTTAGTGTTAGCTTAAGATAACTTACCGAAACCCGTCTGAGCGCGCCGCAGTTTGCTGCTCCTTTTAGCATTAGACCACCCGAATCCGAAGCTAATGTTAGCTTGTTCCTCTTCCGGTTTTCGCCAGCTCCGCTCGTGAAGCACGCGGAGATTTTGGGAGTTATCGCTGTTCCAGTGAAGACAACACAAAGTTCACCAAGTGTCTCCCGTAAATTAATCTGTAAGGAGAAGGTCCTCTTGCTGCGAGCCTGCTGCGAGGCTGCTGCAAGGCTGTACAGTTGAAGCTCCGCTCCATCGCGCCGGAAGAGGGTCCCGTCGAACCCGGTCCTTCCGCCTGTGGTCCGCTCGTTTAATTTTTGCCGGCTGCGCGTTGGCAGCGATCGCAAATACACTAAAAATTGAACTAAAACATAAAAATAACAATTATACTTTATTTATAAAGCCATTTAAAAAAACACAGCTGCAACAAAGTGCTGTACACATGAAATTAAAGGGATTGTGACATGATTTTTTTACTATTCATAAAATTGCTCAAAATATATATATTTTATCATTTAAATATGTTTGTTTTTGCAAACAAAATGATAAATCACTTTAATTTTGCTTTAAAAGTGATTTTGAACTTCAAGCCGTGTTTAATCATGGGAAATCCCATTACACACGAACGCACCATCTGTGATGTCACACTGGGCAGAGCTCTGGGCTTGTCACAGTGCGCAGGTATGAGCAGCTCGACATGAAGGAAGTCTGATACAGCATCAGACCTAAATTAGATCCTGTTGTTTCTTGTTCCATCACCCAAACAATTTTCTGCTTCCCAAAATGAAGACAAATAGCTCAAATCTTCACATAGATTGCTAAATTCGTCCAGTTTTAAATTGTCCGCTATTAAAGACACCACAGCCCTCTGCCCAGTGTGACATCACATATGGTGCGTTCGAGTGTAATCGGATTTCCCATGATTAAACACGGCTTGAAGTTCAAAATCACTTTTAAAGCAAAATTAAAGTGATTTATCATTTTGTTTGCAAAAACAAACATATTTAAATGATAAAATATATATATTTTGAGCAATTTTATGAATAGTAAAAAAATCATGTCACAATCCCTTTAAGAACATATAAACAAAAGATGAGATGAAATCATGAAAAACAACAGTCATGTGTTTAATACAGAAGTGGGTTGAGCCTAACCAGGGGTTGCTAGGTGAGGGGCTGGACTCAGGTTTGATCTGATTGGCTGGCGGCTTGTGACGTCAATAAATGCAGGAAGTGTGAATCCTGGTGTATTTATCAAAAATAAATAAATCTACTTAGAGTAAATAAACCACTGGGTGCATTTTTTTGGCACAAGGACTGTTTTTTTATGAAGTAAATACCCAAAGTTTAGTAAAAAAACATTAAAAAGTGAATTTTGCATGTGTGGTCCCCTTTAACAGTGAACGCATCAGAGATGGTGTGGTAACAAACTCACGTGTTGCAACGTGGCTCATGGCGCTTCAAAGTTTTAACCTAGACATACGTTATGGTCAAAACAAGAAGTCACATCTGGGGACGGACTTGGCAATCTGCCAAAAGTGTACACAAGATGTACCAGCCACCCAGCCGCCGGTTGAGGTAAAACCCCCAGTAACTGAAGACCCGAATCACCACTTCTTTGATGACAATATCTGCAAAGATATGACAACATTGTACGTGGATGGATCTTCATTCCTCCGCGACAAAATCTGCAGAGCAGGTGTTGGAGGGGTTCTCCTCCAAGACCAAGAACAGATAACTTTCAGCTACAAATTAGGCTCTCAGACTTCTCAGTACGCTGAGATTGCAGGAATCCTAATAGCTCTCCAGATGGTAGTAGAACGCTCCATCAAGACGCTAGTCATCTGCACTGACTCTAACTATGCTCGTTTGAGTTTCGCTTGTCACCTCGCTGTGTGGAAACAGAATGGTTTCCTAACAAGCGACAGGAAAGTGGTCAAACACAAAGAGCTTTTCATAGCGTGTGATCACTTGGTGACATCACACGACTTACAGATCTACTGGAAGAAAGTTCCAGGACATTCTAGAGTCCCAGGCGATGACAAGCACTACAATGACATTGCAGATTCCTTAGCCAAAGAAGGAGCCGACGAAGGTCCTCTATGGTCCTTCGACCCCTCCTGGTTAATCAAGACTCTGTCAATACAACCTACAGTCAGGGTTATGGCAGTCACACGTGCACAGGCCGCAGCCAGACCTGCTGACGACGCAGTCTCTGTACGACCCGCACTGACTGACCCAGACATCATCCAACTACAGAAGTCGGATCCTGCTATCAACTCCATGATACTGTACCTGACTGATCCGGACAAAAATAGTCCGTCTAAAGACGACCTGGATTCCGATCCAGACCTTAAGGTCCTCTATCAGCTGCGCAAACAGCTAAAACTAATCAAGGGCATCCTAACTTTCGCTCATGGACCAACGTCCTCACCTGTGTTCGTGGTTCCCCATGACCAAAGGGGGGTGATGTTAGTTCATGCCCATGATCTCCCGTCCGCAGGACACAAAGGAGATAAAGCCACGCTGACGGCATTAAAACAAATTGCCTATTGGCCTGGAATGAAAAAGGATGTCAAGGACTACATTGAAGGGTGCGTGGTCTGTGGCCAGTTTCAGCCAACCAGACCACTTCACAGAGCACCACTGCAAAGCAGAGGCATTGCATTCCCATGGTCTGACCTCCAGATCGACTGGGTTGGACCACTCACTAAGAGCTCTAGAGGAAATAAATATTTTCTCACGGTAACCTGTGCATTTACCAAATGGGTAGAATGCCTACCAGCTCCTAACGACACAGCACAAACCACTGCTATGTTGTTAATGAATCATATATTTTCAAGGTTTGGACTTCCCCTTCGGGTGAACTCAGACCAAGGTACACACTTCACAGGTGAAGTGATGAAAGAACTGTGGAAGACGCTAGGCGTCAAGGCTAACTTTCATGTCGGCTACCACCCACAGGCTTCAGGCCAAGTTGAGAGAGCAAACAGAACTGTGGTGAGTATTTTGAAGAAATACGTGGCTGCAAACCACAAGGACTGGGACGTGAAACTCCCTCTGGTCCTCATGGCCATAAGAGCCACTCCACACACATCAACTGGCATCTCTCCCTTCGAGATGATGACCGGTCGACAAATGACTCTCCCTCTACACCTGTTGTACCAACCAGGCGACGCCGCCATGGCGACAGCCTACACTACACAACAATACATGAAAGATTTGAATGTACACCTCAGAAACACTTTTGCTTTCGCCCAGAAAAACCTGGAAAAATCCGCTGAAGGACGCAAGGCGTACTACGACCAGAAGGCCTCTCATAATGAACTCCAAGTGGGAGACAGAGTCTGGTACTATACGTTCGCTCCAGCAACCGGGAAAGGAGGGTCCGAGACCGGAACTCTCGCCCGCAAACTAATGCCCAGGTGGACTGGACCTCATCTGATAACAGACAAAGTGTCCTCAGTCGTCTACGAAATCAAAATCAGCAAAGGCCGCAAAGAGCCAATTGCTAAATGGGTACATCGAAATCAGATCAAACCTTACAAGGCGTTCAATGACTCCACAAAAGACAAAGATCTCACAAACTCACCGACTTCATGGGATAATAAGGTCGTCCAAACACAAGTTAGTAAATAAACTAATCAGGTTTAAACTAC
>JBBPBX010005455.1:10132-72100 GCA_038048925.1 Garcialebias charrua
CATACATACATACATACATACATACATACATACATACATCCATCCATCCATCCATACATACATCCATACATACATACATACATACATACATACATACATACATACATACATACATACATACATACATACATACATACATACATACATACATACATACATACATACATACATACATACATACATACATACATACATACATACATACATACATACATACATACATACATACATACATACATACATACATACATACATACATACATACATACATACATACATACATACATACATACATACATACATACATACATACATACATACATACATACATACATACATACATACATACATACATACATACATACATACATACATACATACATACATACATACATACATACATACATACATACATACATACATACATACATACATACATACATACATACATACATACATACATACATACATACATACATACATACATACATACATACATACATACATACATACATACATACATACATACATACATACATACATACATACATACATACATACATACATACATACATACATACATACATACATATATATATATAACATATTAGGGCTGGGCGATATAGACCTATCGGTAAATGAATATCTCGATACTTTAAGATAAATCGCGATATATGACATCTCAATATATTTTCTTTTCATAATGTAATAACAAAAATAGATTTCAGAGTCAAAGCTTTGTCCCAGTTGTCACACAAGCACATTTATTAACAACAGCTGTAACTGTACAAAATAAATAATAATAAAAAAACTATTTACACATATTTAAGTTTGTTTTTTGGCATTTATTACATATACAAATGCAAGACATTTGATAATTGTCTAACGAAAATCAAACCAAATATTTTCTTGTTTTAGTTTTTCACCCTGTTTTACAGTACCCTGATTCTAATGAAGTATATTCATTCAACCTTAACAACATTTATTAACAAAGTTTCCAACTCTGAAAGTGCAAAGCTCAGTTGGAGTTTTTTTCTTTCTTTCACCCTAATCTAAAGCAGAAGTTCACACCCTGCTGGCAGCCAGGAACACTGCCTTCAAGTCTTGAGACTCAGAAAAGCTGAGGAAGACAAGGAGAGAGCTGGTTGCTGGCATTAAGCGGGCCAAAGCCAAATATGCACAGAGTCAGTTCACCTCACAAGACCCACAGAGCATGTGGAGGGGCATTAAGTGCATAACAGATTATAAAGGAAGGAGTGTACAATGCCCCAAAGATCCATCTCTGCCTGATGCCCTCAACAAGTTTTATGTACGCTTTGAGGACCCAAATAGACCACCCAGCACCAGACTCACCTCACCACCAGATGAAGAGCATCTCAGCGTGACCGCAGCAGAAGTGTGGAGTAGTCTCAGGAGGATCAACCCTCACAAAGCAACCGGACCGGACAACATTCCCAGGAAAGTGCTAAAATAATGTGCTGACCAGCTTTGTGATGTGCTGACCGACATCTTTAACACCTCACTTGCCCTGGAGACAGTTCCCACCTGCCTGAAGACCGCCAACATCATCCTAGTTCAAAAAAGCTCCACAATGACTGGTCTAAATGACTATCGGCCAGTGGCCCTCATCCCAACAGTCGCGAAATGCTTTGAAAAACTGGTCATGACCCACATAAAAACATCCATCAACATCGAGGACCCTCATCAGTATTCATACCATGAAAAACGATCAACAGAGGATGCCATCTCCTCTGTGGTCCACACTGCTCTCACCCACCTGGAACAGAAGGACTCATACGTCCGTATGCTCTTTGTGGACTTCACATCTGCTTTCAACACCATGATCCCCCAAACCCTGATGGACAAACTATTCACACTACTTAGCCCGTCCATTTGTAACTGGGTACTAGACTTTTTCACAAACAGACCTCAGTCAGTGAGGATCCACAACTTCTCCTCCTCCACCATAACCCTCAGCACTGGCTCTCCTCAAGGATGTGTGCTGAGCCCTCTTCTGTTCACTCTGCTCACATATTATTGTGCAGCTACCCATCCAGGCTGTCATATTGTAAAGTTTGCAGATGATACAGCTGTGTTGGGATGCATCACAAACAATGATGAGTCCAGCTACAGGCAGGAGGTGAACATCTGGAGAGCTGGTGCAAAGAGAATAACCTTCACATCAATGTGAAGAAGACAAAGGAGATGATTGTGGACTTCAGAAGGAACAAACACACCCACACCCCACTGAACATAAGAGGATCTGCTGTGGAAGTGGTCTCCAGCTACAAGTACTTGGGTGTACACATGAATGATAACCTCAGCTGGACAACACCACCAGCCTGATCAAGAAAGGTCATCAGAGACTCTACTTCCTCAGACGGCTGAGACGAGCTGGTCTGAGCAGCCCAGTTCTCACCTCCTTCTACAGGTGTGCAGTGGAGAGCATCCTGTGCTCCAGCATCAACGTGTGGCATGGAGGCTGCACAGCTGCGGAAAGAAAAGCTTTACAGAGAGTGGTGAAGGCTGCACAGAAGTCTGTTGGAGTCAGTCTCCCCACCATCACAGACATTTACACCTCCAGATGCAGAAAGAGAGCCACCTGCATCATGAAGGACCCCACTCACTCAGCACACACACTTTTTGCCCCACTCCCCTCAGGACGGAGGTTGAGGAGCATTAAGTGTAGAACCACTAGACTGAGGAACAGCTTCTACCCTGAGGCTGTTAGACTCATGAATAAATAAATAATCAGAATAAACACTGCAAAATATCACATCATGCTGATGCTGATCTGTTTTCTTGTTGCTGTGTTCATCTGTGACCATCTGCTCATACAGACTCATGTTTGTGCTGCTGTTTGGAATGATGTTTTTCTATTACATTAGTGCTTAGTGTATTTTTAGTTGATGTTTTTCTTAGTCATATCTTAGATGTTATTACTGTTCTTCTCTTACATTTTGTTGTTGGATGTAACTGGGACCCTGCGTACATAATCTCGTTTCATCATATGTGTCACATGCAGTGAAAATGACAATGAAGATTCTCTGACTCTGACTCTGACTCTGAACTTGTCTCCATGTTTTTTAATAAGACAACTTCATACTTTGCCACTCTAAGGGGCCGTTTACACTGCGTGTATTTTGAGTGAAACCGCAGCTTTCTCTCTGCGGTTCTGCTGATCGTTTACACAACCCCACTGGCCCCCCTCTTTGAATCCAAAGGTTTCTGAATCCACCCTCCAGAGTGGAGTTTTTTTGCTGACCCCCATTGATAACATAAACATATCCCGCTGAGCTTTTGCGTGAACCACATGCGTGTAGTGGACCTAACCATGGTCAACTGAGATGCTTTGAACTGTTCCAGTGATGCTTTTTACTGACCCTTTCAGTAAACAGACATTTAACACAATTTATTCCATTAGTTTGAATCAAAGAACAGATTCACTCACGAAGAGACTATTTCTACTCTTTTAATTTTGTTTGATTCAGATATAATCAAAGTATAACCTTGTGGTATTCATGTGAACAGTGTTATTTTTTCAATATGTTGAATGATCATTGTCATTCTTTAATAGGCTGGTATTCTTAATATGTGTACACATGAATCAGAATGCTGCCTAAAGTTGACATTTATGTCAAGTTGAGCTTTTCAGATTTGTTTTAGAAATGTTAAGACGCTAATCCAAGTATCTTATAAATGGCTCCTCGATTTTTAATTTCTAGACACTTTCCCTAAACAATCCTCTTTGTTTTTTTAAACAAACTCTCTGTTGACCTCAAAGACTTAGCTTCACGTTCTAACACTCTTCTCCTGGTGCACAACAAATCAGAAAACTGTTTCTCTGATCTCAACACTTTAGAAAAGTGTTTGTGAACGCTTCAGAGTTGAAATGGACAGCGAGACCTGACATCGCTCTCTGTCTTTATAGCTGGATAGAATCAGTCATGAGTCAAAGACTGGCTTATCAGCGGAGGACTTATGGATGACACCATAAGTTCAAAGAGCAAAAGCTCCCTAGTTCATAATGAACTTTCTTGAGGAATGCTTTATTTTGAAACTAATCAGTACGTGCCACTGTCTCTGATGGAGAAAGCAGGCGTCACGACATGTTGAATCCATAAACACGCCGAGGTACAACCGGACTTCACGGGCCTACGACCTGTGAGTCCCAAACTGCTTCTTAACTCTACCAACCGAGACGGAATGTCTAACAGGTACAGAGTTGCTGACGTTTACTGGAACGTGCGATGAGTCGAGCTGGATTCTGTATGGGGAAGTGTCGTCTGGTTTACATTCAAAATAGATTTCTTCCTCCTCACTCTTAAACTCCTATTCCTCTTAAACCTCTTCCTTTATCTCAATTTAAGCTGGTAACTACATTTTAAGCTAAGAGCCACAGACAAAAAGTATTATTGTCATCCTGTACTTATGTCTGTTGTTTACAATTAAATTTGCTGATGCGTTTAATTTGTGAAAAATTGAAATTAGTCAATCAAGTGTAATGGTGTTAATTTTAGTTGATTTAAATAAAAGGTAGTGTCTCTGGTATACCGACTAAATCAACGTTTCCATTGTCACTTTGTGAGTCTATGTTTCACCATCCATCATAAATGATCACAGAAATATTTGGTAAACCTGAAAAAGAAAAGAACCAGTGAATTACTATTCGTTCTGAATAAGTAATCAATTAAGGTAAGGTGTGTCAGTTTAATACTGACCCCCTAAAGATCCCTTACATATGGTGGCCCGTACGGGGATCTGAAATATTTAATATTTAATATTTCTGTGCTCATAAACATGTTGGCATAATATCCAATTTTTAATGACTCTGAAAGAGATAGTTTTAGCTGGAAACGTAGTCAAAACGATTAAAAGCAGCATGTTTTATGTCATTTGAGGCTGAAAATTATCATTGTTCAACTCTTCAACATGCTATTTGAAGTTTTGGGTTAAGATTTGTTACTCTTTGAGGGTTCTGTGTGACCCGGTTCTGTTGACGTTGTTCACAGGCTGAGTGCACTTCATTTTGTTTTGACCGCAGCGTCAAAAATTTTGCCTAAAAACTCCTCTTTAACATCCTGCTAAGATAGCTGTTGTGTTGGTATTTTACGTTATAGACAGGAGAAGCATATTTCTGTGAAACTGTTGTCAGTTAAGCTGGTTTTCTGATGGTTTTGGACCCGGTTCCTATAAGTGGACCCGACCTGGTTTAGATGGTTCTGGACAAAGTTCTTTGTTGTTTCATCAGTTAAAATTGCTGTTCTTACTGAGAGAGGACTCAGTGGACCTGTTAAATGTTGTCGCCATGTATTTTTAGAATTTTCTGCAATGTTGAAGCGTTTTTATTGAGTTGTAAAGAGTCCGTAAAGTTGGGCTGACTGCAAACTTCCATCTGGAAAAGCCTTGTGCTTTTCCGGTGCTGTGATTGGTTGAGGGAAACAAGACTACATTAACCATGAATGCTTGGGAAAAGAACTACAAGCGCTGTGATTGGTCGGTTGACATCACGTATTTGTGTGGCGGGCTCCGCCTCTCTTGATGCTGGTGATGCACGACGTTGCGTCGGCCCATTTTGTCATCAGACTACGTGACCCCCACCATAGACATACAGAGATTTTTTCTTAAATGTTTAAAAATCACAGAACCCATCTAAACTGTCTAACCACATCGATAGGTCTCTTAAAAGAACGTGGTTCTAGCGATTATCACATACAGGCAAAAAACTTATTCTAAACGTTGATTTTGACCGAAGTGTTAGACGCTAATCGGAGGCTAACAACAGGATGTCAACAGGGCGCTGCCATTTTGCCCCAGAGCACTAGCGGCCAGACAGAACATTTACAGCCATCTAGTGGTAAAAAATAAGATTACCATCTGCTGGTTAATTTACGAAGATCAGCACATTCACACAGAATTGATGCAGACATGTCTGCATTTTATTTGAAATTAACACTTTTAATGTGATTCTGTGCACATTTGAGCACTCCAGTTTATTTTAAATAAAAAGTTTAAAATAACAAACAAGAAGCATCTTTTGACTTGATTTTCACACAAAAAATCAAAACAAAGATAGCAGAACATATTTGGAAATGTCACAGGACAACAAATTAATAAAAATCACTGATTTTTAATATAAAGTAACATCTTTAATGTTATGCTGAGCACACACACACTCCAGTTCATTTTAAATACAAAAATTATTTAAAATGACAGACAGAAAGACCTTTTTCACTCCTGATAACTGTCAAATGCCGTAACAAGCAGTTTCACTGAAACTGTAATACATCTTTTAAGGCAGTGTTTTTCAACCTTATTTGACCCAAGGCACAGTGTTTTCATTGAAAAAAATCACGAGGTCCACCATCAACCAAAATTGTAAACATAGATACACTGTATACGCCTATATTAAATATATAGTCATTCTTATCAAAGTGTCTTAGGAATGAAATAAACACAAAAATGTATTTTTTTATCATATTTTATATTTCTTATTTCAAATTGCACTTAACATGTCTTCAAAAATACACCTGAACAATACCACAACAATGTGGACCCTTTATCGCCATTTGTATCATATTTGCTACTCAACATTCTGTGACCTCTATTTTATCAATGTTATCAGGATTTACCTCAAAAACCTGTTGTATATCATTTGAGACATGTACTCTGCCATCTAGTGGATTATCAATGTATTGCAGGCAGTGGGCAGTTTTTTTTTTCCTTTTCAAAATGTTTGCTGACAGGAGCTCATCCACACACGTTTTTCAGGAAAACCTTCGCTAATTTTGGAGAAGTTACGGTAAAAATAACATCAATATTGTTAGTAATTTATTTAAATAAATACTTGCTGTGTTGAAGCAATGCATAATTACTTTAAAATATTTTATATTTTTACAGTTAAACCGTGTTAAAAATGTGTGTATCAAACTTGATACTGCAGGTATATAGGGTGCTCCAGTCCTGAACGGTCATGTGACATTTTAGTAATTTATTCTACAGCATTCCTGCCACAATGCAACCATACACTATTTTTGATAATTGATATAAACTGGTTAATCACTGAAATGCCATTTGAAAATAAATTTAGGAAATTTTCAAAGTGGTTCCTTTGAAATTATGCTGTACTGACCAATTATTTATGTGTGTATTTTTAGATGTCAAAGAGAATTGATGAAGAAGAGAGAAAAAGAAAGTACATTGAAAATGTCATCAATATGATAATAGATGGCAATTCAAGTGACATAGAACAGTTAGGAGAAGATGAGGAAGAGGAGGAGGAGGAGGAATGGACTCCTCAGGCCATGCATGATGATGATGGAAGTTCGGCTAGCAGTGATGAGGAAGGCTATCAAGATGAAAGTATAGCCCAGACCCATGGAGGTTGAGGTCTCAACAACAACTCTGGAGACAATCAGTAATGAGTCAGTGAAGGGCAAGGCAAAAAGCAAAGAATACAGATGGAGAAAAATACAATATCAAGCCTCGTCTGTCGATTTCATTGCAAGTGTTGAGGAAGGCACAGATGAAAGATGTGAAATGACACCATACATGTACTTCAAACAGTTTGTTACTGATGAAATGCTACAAGAAATTAGTGGAGACAAACATGTACAGTGTACAGAAGCAGGGCAAGTCAATAAACACAACTGCCAAAGAGATTGAGCAGGTTCTAGGCATGTACATGCATATGGGGCTAGTACAAATGCCCCTAAAAGTTCAATGTAAAAAAAAAAGATTAGTAAACTGCCCAGAGTGTTCTAAACTTGTTAAATGTTATGGGCAAAACTGTCTTTTGTTTCCTAAATGAACATTGTTTTGAGCAAAGTGTTACCAAAAAAGCCGAGTGTATCAGATATGATACAAAAAAAATATGATAAACAAAGTGATATGGCAAAAAAAAATAATTGGATTTTCTTTAAAGGCCTAATAAATATGTCAATTCTAAAAAATTAGAATTTTCTGACTATTTTTTGATGGGTCAGGCTTTAAAGGGGTAAGAATTATCACTAGAAAGCATTATCGTCATCCTTCAAGTACATTATTCTATCACCTTAAATTATTGAAGTTCCATGACTTAGTAGACTATAATATCTTATCAGTTATGTATAGAACTCAAAGAAATGCATTACCTTTAAATATCCAAATGCACTTTGTTAAAAGACAAAGTTGTTATAATCTAAAGGGGACAGAGTTGTTTGTAAAACCACAGTTCAGAACTAGTTTGAAGGGACGTTCTACCTCAATCCAGGGAATTAGATTATGGAATGGCTTGGAGAATGTAGTTAAAAATGCCAAGTCTATTTTTACATTTAAAAAAATGATCAAAACAAATGTGTTAAAAAAATATATATGAAATAGCGTAATGTGTATTGTATCAATTAGAAAATTAGAGTTAGTCATTTTGTACTGTTGTAAATTTGTATTGTATCAATTAGAAAATTAGAAAGAGTTAGTCATTTTGTACTGTTGGTTGAAGATTATTATTGTTAAATCTGATTGTTGAAAATGGTTGAAGATTATTACTGTTTACATGGCTGATTATTGTTGTTTAATCTGATTGTTGTAAGTAAGGGGCAGATATAATAAGATTTATTCTTCTTTCTGCTACCTTTCATTTTTTTACATTTTGTACACTATCATTTAATGAGATTGTCTTGTATAGTTTCTTCTGTAAAAAAATGAACAAATTTAATAAACATAAACATAAACATATCAGGTTGTCTAAATCTGTTTAATTGATCCTGCAGTTTACATCTTCAGCCACTAGAGGGCAGTCAAAGCTGTGAAGATTTCAAACCATTTCTGCATCTGTTCTTCACTAGCCTGGCCCTCGCCTTCCTGCACAGCTCCGCTCAATTCTCATTTCCCTACGAAGCGAAGTGAAGGACAGGGTCTGGTTACAACCAGGCTAGTTCTTCACAGGCTTCACATAAAAGGTCATGATTTTGTGTTTATTATCAGTCGTGAAGATCCGCACGGTCAGGTGTGTCTGACTTCCTCAAGAGTTTGACAGGTTTTGAACAATCATTATCTTACCTGTTGCAGATAACTCTTCAGTTGACCTCAGTTTGGAAAAATAGTTTAATCCTGACTGGATTAATGCGCTAACAGCTACCAAAGTGCCCTGATGCATGCTCAATAATCCAGGTAGAAATATCCAACAGCTTAAACAGCTACCAAAGTGGACTGCTGCTCTCTTAAAACAACTTTAACACTTTATAGTGTTGTATTTTATGATAAAAAAAAAATTACATTAAATTCTGTGGTTAAAGTGCAAACAGCCGCAGTTAGCTGTAGCACAAGGTCAGTCAGAGGACTGGATTTAAAGGAGTCTGAATCTCTGAGAAGTAAAGATGGGCAGAGGTTCACCAGTTTATGAACACTGAGTCTTAAAAAAGTGAAATTATTTCTTAATAATGTTCCTCATAGAAGATGGAAGATTTTGAACCTCCCCTCATCTACAGTTAATAATATCAAATGATTTCAATAATCTGTAGAAATATCTGAGCTCAAAGGACGAGGCTGAAAGTCAACATCAGATGGTCGAGCTCTTTGGGCCCTCGGGGGCCATCGCAATAAAAGCAGGTCTGGTCCTGGACATCACTGCACGGGCTCAGGGCCACGCCCACAAATCACTGTCACTGCATGTTGCTGCTGTCATGCAGAGAAGAAGAGGAAACCAGAATCTAAAAGGTTGGTAGCTCTAGCTACAAAGTAGAAACCACAAAGGGTTAGCCAAAGAGGAATAACGTAAGGTATCAAAAGGCTGTCTAAAGCTAAATAGCTAAAAGCTAGCTAAAGCTTACAGTAACAGAAGTAAAAGCAAAACGCAGTCTAAAAGTTGAAAGTTAAAAACAACAAAAAGCTAGCTAAATGCTAAAAGTAGCTAAATGCTAAAAGTAGTAAAATAATAGCTTGACTCTAAGCGTAGAACATGCTAGCTACAAACAGCAAAAGGTTAACAAAAGCCTAACAGTAGTAAAAGACTAACTTAAGGTCTCAAATGGTTGTCTAAAGCTAAAAATAGCCAAAAGCTAACTAAAAGCTTAAAGTATCAAAGGGCTAGCTAAAAGTTGAAAATAGCTAAAAGCTAACTAAAAGCTTAAAGTAGCAAAGCTATCTAAAAGTTAAAAATAGCTAAAAGCTAACTAAAAGCTTAAAGTAGCAAAGAGCTATCTAAAAGTTAAAAATAGCTAAAAGCTAATTAAAAGCTTAAAGTAGCAAAGGGCTATCTAAAAGTTAAAAATAGCTACAAGTTAATTAAAAGCTTAAAGTAGCAAATGGCTATCTAAAAGTTAAAAACAGCTAAAAGCTAACTAAAAGCTTAAAGTAGCAAAGAGCTATCTAAAAGTTAAAAATAGCTACAAGTTAATTAAAAGCTTAAAGTAGCAAATGGCTGTCAAAAGCTAAAAACAGTTAAAAGCTAACTAGCAACTGGCTGTCTAAAGTTAAAAATAACCAGAGCTAACTAAAGCCTAAAGTAGCAAAGGGCTATCTAAAAGTTAAAAAATAAAAGTTAGCTAAAAGCGTATCAAATGATTATCTAAAGCCAAAATAGCTTAAGTTAACTAAAAGCTTAAAGTAATAAATGTCTATTTAAAAGTTTAAACATAGCTTACAGTTAACTAAAAGCTAAAAATTGGAAAGGGCTATTTACAATTTTAAAATAGCTAAAAACTAACTAAAATCACACGGCTGGCTAACCCAACAGCTAAAAGCTAACTAAAGTAGCAAAATGCTATAAGGTAAAAATAGCTAAAAAAGGTCAAATTAGCAAATGGCATGCTAAAAACCATAGATATAAAGACATAAAGTTGTATAAATCTGTGCTAAAAACAGCTAAATAAAACCAAAAAGTGTCAACCACCACCCCACACCTCCCCCCCTCAGGGGGAGGGGGGCGTGTTGAGGGCGTGTCCGGCTCTGCGGCTCCTCTCTGCGCCTGAACGTCTCTCTGGTCCCGCTGCAGCTCGGAAGGCTGGTCCATCGTTCCTCCTTCAGAAACCTCCACATTCAGGTAAAGTCTTCGTTCTCAGACACTTTGTTCTCAGCCACATTTGGTCTTTTCATTGTCCAGCTGCAGCTCGGACTGAAGCTGTAATCTGTTTAATCCCAGCCCAGATTCATGGAGACCCAAACAGGCAGAATGCATTTCTAACCGTGCGCTTCTGTTTAGTTTGAGTTGTGTTGCTGTCAAAAACAAAAACATAGCAAAAAACGACTTAAAGCTTCTTTATTCGCTTTTTCTTCCGACGGAACAGTGACCATATATGGAGATCCGGAGGAAACAGCCTGAAAGTGCTGCGTAATTTCTCCCATCGGACGGTTCTGCTCAAGTCACAACAGAATCATCTCATGGCACTGAACAGAAACGTTCACATACAAACAAAAAAGACAATTAGTAAAAGTCATTTATCTAAGGAAGCAGTGTTGAAGCTTCACTTCGTCACAGTCTCCCATCTTGAGCAAGCACAAAGGAAACGGTGGGAAGGAAAAACTCCCTTTGAGCAGGAAGAAACCGGCTGGGGTTTGACAACTCACTCCTCCGTGAAGCGAATCAGAAGCTCAGCCAACATTTCGGCTGCCTTCTCGAGCACCTCCATTCTAATCTGGGGCTCCTCTGTGTTATGAGGCGTTGCCATGGAGACAACCAAAGACTGTTCTGAGTCACAGCATCCTGTTTGCTGTAGCTACCATCAGATGAGTGAGTCAGACGGAGATGTTCTTCCATGCAGGCGTGCAGTAACAAACGCGTTATTAAAAGTTAATTAATAAAAAAATAACTGATTAATATCGATACTAACTTTTGACTAACGTAGCACGTTCAACAAACAACAGCTGAAGGTTTCATGGTGATAGCTAAAGGGAAGAAATTACACATGTTTTGTGATGGCTTACAACTATTTAACTAAAGCAGAATCTTGTATTTAACCCTCCTGCTGCCCTGGGGTCAAAATGGCCCACAAAGTGATTAGAACCGTTAAAATGATTTATTTTGCTTAAATCCTTAATCATCGTCATTTAAACGTTCATGACCTCGTTCGGCAGTGACAGACGAACCACAGACGAGCTAAGATTTGTTGGTTGGTCGTCTCTAAACGGTGCCTGAAGGAACCTAGATGTGGAAAATTTTCAAAATATAAAATCAAGGAAAAAGCCAAAACATTTGTACGTGCTGAAGATCCTCCGCCGTCCAGGACACGGTGAATACAATCACAAGTACACGCGTTCCTCCCGCTATCTTTTTAACCTTTAATGTAGCCTAATCAGAAAAACTTCAAATGACAAGTTTTTCCTGATTATTGAATTTTAGAAAATCTACATCCTGCAGGAGTTTCAAAATAAATCTGCTGCAATCGTTGATAATCTTAGCCAAACTTTAGCTATTTATGTTTTTTCTAATGTAAACACGCTTGCAATGTTCTTAACAATATTTGCACTTGATTATTAACAATAAACAATATACGCCGCTCGTGAGGCTCGGGTATAAAACAGACCCCACCCCCTCTTTTCTCTTTCTCTTCTGTGACAGACAGCCTCAGAAAGAGAAAGGAGGTGAGCCGCACTCAGCCACGCTGTCTTTTAAAAAACTGATTCACTCTTGTTTTTCCAACTAAGCACTTTCTCTGAAATTCTACATTTGTTCATCCCTCCCTGAGCAGTGGCGATGGGGAAAGAAAGACCCCACCCCCTACTTTCTCTTTCTGAGGCTGTCACAACAGAGGTGATGGGGAAAGACAGACCCCAACCACGCCTCCTCCTTTCTCTTTCTGAGGCTGTCTGTCACAGCAGAGAAAGAGAAAGGAGGGGGCAGGATCTGTCTTTCACCATCGCCTCTGCTGTGACAGCCTCAGAAAGAGAAAGTAGGGGGCGGGGACTATCTTTGCCTAATGCAAATCATGTGTTGTGTACAGTCTTACATTGAAACCCCGGGCAAGAGTGAGTCTGCAAAAGTCGAATCGTGCCGTATCGAGGGACTACTGTATTCACCAGTTTGGACGTAACTGTCATGCAGATGCTGGATGCACGATGAATGCAGCTGAGCCCTGCGTCAGGGTTGCCAGATAAATTAAAAACGTCTTATTTACCCCTTACATTTCTGTGCACGTGTTCAACAAACACACCTCATCTTAGAATATCTTTACTGGTACTCAGCACATATGACAGCTTAGGTCAAAATACTATAATTTTAAAGTCACAGTACTATAGTTCATCATTTCTTATCTGGCAACCCGACTGACATGTAAACTACAGCGTTTTTGTGAAAACCCACTCATTTTTTGTGTATTACCCCAATAAACATTGAAAAAAAGGTTGTTCTTGTGTAAACAGGGCCTAAATGGCACCTTTAAAAAGAAGGCAAATATTTAAAAAACATTATTAGATGTTTATTTTCTCAGGGAAGCTGAAGCGTTTTCACTGCTAACCTCGGCGTGTGTTGATCACTCGCCTCACAGAGCAGCTTTTCACTCTGCACCCACGTAAACATGTCTAAAATACACCTTGTGGTGCTTCACTTCACTCCAGCCTCACCTGGTGCTGGCTCCCAGAGGTCTGACCCCCCCACCTTCAGTAACCGCTCAGACGTCAGAGGCTGTTTGCAGACTCACCAACAGCCGTTTTACTGTAAACAGACATTAGGTCTGCTGAGTCTGGATCAGGAGGCTCCGGGTGGCATGCATGGAGAATCTGAGTCATCAGAAAACGCCCCCACCTTCTCCTGAAGGACTCTTGAAGCTGTGGGGGATGGAAACAGAGCAGACGTCCAGATTCCACGGACGACTTTATTCTGGGTTTGTTTTCAAAGTGAAACCATGACAGATGAGTATCTGCAACTGTTACAAGAGAATCCGCAGCCGCAGGGACTCGTGTCAGAGTTTCAAACTCAGGCCTCGACACGACAGGGAGGCCGGTGAGGGGGTGGGGGAGGGGAGAAAATATGTGAGAGAGTCACACGCTGGGTTTGTCAGCGGTGGAAGGGCTGACGAGTGGATGAGCAGGCTGCAGGAATATTATCTGCTTTTCCCAGACGTCTGTGAAGAAGTTCTGCCCAGTGATCACATGACCTGTTCTATTTACACATACAAACAAACGCCTCGTTGACTCACTTCACCCAACCTGGAATAACTGAGGATCCTTCAGCTCGGGTTTCTAACCTGAGGGGTTTCTCGGTTAAGACGTCTTCCATAAAGATGGTAAATACAACAGCGAGGGTGGTGAGGCGGAGCTTCTACTTTGTCCATCCATCCATCCATCCATTTTCTTCCGCTTATCCGGGGTCGGGTCGCGGGGGTAGCAGCCTAAGTAGGGAGGCCCAGACTTCCCTCTCCCCAGCCACTTGGAGCAGCTCCTCTGGGGGAATCCCAAGGCGTTCCCAGGCCAGCCGAGAAACATAGTCCCTCCAGCGTATCCTGGGTCTTCCTCTGGGTCTCCTCCCGGTGGGACATGCCCGGAACACCTCACCAGGGAGGCGTCCAGGAGGCATCCTAACCAGATGCCCGAGCCACCTCAACTGGCTCCTCTCGATGTGGAGAAGCAGCGGCTCTACTCCGAGTCCCTCCCGGATGACTGAGCTTCTCACCCTATCTCTAAGGGAGAGTCCAGCCACCCTGCGGAGAAAACTCATTTCAGCCGCTTGTATCCGAGATCTTGTTCTTTCGGTCATAACCCAAAGCTCATGACCATAGATGAGGGTGGGAACGTAGATCGATCGGTAAATTGAGAGCTTTGCCTTTTGACTCAGCTCTCTCTTCACCACGACAGACCGGTACAGCGCCCGCTACTTTGTCTCACATTAAAAAACAAAGATGCAGGACAGTGTTGACTGGGAGTCACTCCCCACACAGGGACATACTGGACGATTTGCAGGCCCAGCATTCAGGGAGGGGAGGAGAACTGGAAATACACACTCCATCCATCTTGTGAGCGAGAACAAAATATGTGAGGTTTAGTTTTATTGTGTATTGCGTTTAGTGTGCTCTGAACGGTCTTACTTAGGGATGCCCAATGTGCCTTACTGCATATGCCACTTTTTGCCTCTATAACAACATCAACTACTACCTCATACATATACTGTGTACATTAACTCATACGCTGCTTTGCCACTTTGCAAATGTCAATGCTAGAAACCTTTAGTTTATTTTAGTTATACTTTTTATACTCTTTTTTTATACTAGTATGCAAAAACTCAGGACAGTATTATGTTCATTAAATGTTTAATGTTTTAGTTTTAGAGTTGGTGTAAATTTTCATACTCTTATACCACTATGCAAAAAACTCAGGACAGTGTTAGTTTTACTATTTTATGCTTATGTCTATTATTATATGTTTCAGTGTTTCAATGTTTAGATGTTTACTGTTGCACCGAGGGACTGAGAGAAACGCAATTTCGGTCCTGTGTATGTCCTGTACAGTACATATTGCAGATCTGACAATAAAGTTGACTTTGAAGTTGACTTTGATTGTTGTATGAACAAGGTCAGCACAAGGTCAGCAATGCAATGAAATGCTCAGGACGAGAAGAACCGTCTCGACTCGCCAAATAAAAAACAAGAAAAACCAAAGATGCAACAAAAATACAAAACAAAGCGCCAAATGTGAAAAAAAAAAACATCTACAGCAGCATGGTCAAATTAGCAGTGTGGTTATGTTAGCAGCATGGTCCTGTTAGCAGCATGGCACTGTTAGCAGTGTTGGACTATTAGCAACATGTTCCTGTTATTAGCATGGTACGGTTAGCAACATGGTACTGTTAGCAGCATGGTACTGTTAGCAGCATGGTACTGTTAACAGCATGGTACTGTTAGCAGCACGGTACTGTTAGCAGCATGGTACTGTTAGCAACATGTCCCCGTTAGTAGCATGGTACTGTTAGCAGTGCAGTCCTTTTAGCAACATGCTCCAGTTAGCAACATGGCACTGTTAGCAACATGGTCCTGTTAGCAATGTGCTCCAGTTAGCAGCATGGTCCTGTTAGCAACATGCTCCAGTTAGCAGCATGGTACTGTTGGCAGCATGGCACTGTTAGCAGCGGGGTCCTGTTAGCAACATGGTCCTGTTTGCAATGTGCTCCAGTTAGCAGCATGGTCCCTTTTAGCAACTGGAGCATGACACGGTTAGTAGTGTGGTCCTGTTAGCAATGTGCTCCAGTTAGCAGCATAGTCCTGTTAGCAGCACGGTCCAGTTAGCAGCATGGTCCTGTTAGCAACATGGCACTGTTAGCAACATGGTCCTGTTAGAAATGGGCTCCAGTTAGCAGCATGGTACTGTTAGCAACATGGTCCTGTTAGCAATGTGCTCCAGTTAGCAGCATGGTACTGTTGGCAGCATGGCACTGTTAGCAGCAGGGTCCTGTTAGCAACATGGTCCTGTTTGCAATGTGCTCCAGTTAGCAGCATGGTCCTGTTAGCAACATGCTCCAGTTAGCAGGATGACACTGTTAGTAGTGTGGTCCTGTTAACAATGTGTTCCAGTTAGCAGCATAGTCCTGTTAGCAGCATGGTCCAGTTAGCAGCATTGTCCTGTTAGCAACATGGCACAGTTAGCAACATGGCACTGTTAGCAACATGGTCCTTTTAGCAATGTGCTCCAGTTAGCAGCATGGTACTGTTAGCAACATGGTCCTGTTAGCAATGTGCTCCAGTTAGCAGCATGGTACTGTTGGCAGCATGGCACTGTTAGCAGCAGGGTCCTGTTAGCAACATGGTCCTGTTTGCAATGTGCTCCAGTTAGCAGCATGGTCCTGTTAGCAACATGCTCCAGTTAGCAGCATGGTACAGATAGCAGCATGGCACTGTTAGCAACATGGTCCTGTTAGCAATGTGCTCCAGTTAGCAGCATGGTCCTGTTAGCAACATGCTCCAGTTAGCAGCATGGTACAGTTAGCAGCATGGTACTGTTAGCAACATGCTCCAGTTAGCAGCATGGTACTATTAGCAGCATGGCACTGTTAGCAGTGTGGTTCTGTTAGAATCCTGGTCCCGTTAGCACCCTGATGATAATAACGTCCATGGCAACGGACGATGACTGCTGTCCAGAACTGGGTCCGGCAGACACAGAACATCCATGGTTTTCCCGTGGAACTGAACTGTTCTGTAGTATTCGGTCCGTGCAGGTATAGAGAATCATGGAGACAGCCACCATGACAGACCGGATCCTGAGCTGGGAAGTGGGCAGAGAACTGACAAACAAAGAGTGGTGACAACAGTGGACAACAAAGACAACAATAGACATTGACAAATGATGCATACCATTTTATTTATTTATTTTACAATTAAAAACCAAAATGATAATTCAAAGGAAACCTAACGAAAAAACAGCTAGGTTGTAAGGTGGTGTGAAAAACTAAAAACAGGAACATATCTGCATTGGTTCTTTCCAGGATTCCAACAGACTCTTAAAAGCCACTTAAAGAGGTCAAGGTCGAGAGCTTCAGATCTTTTTGCAATATGTTCCAGAAAACAGGAGCAGAGTAGGATAAGGCCCTTTTGCCAAGTTCAGTCCACACTGAGGGGACACTGCATGTAATAATGTCCTGAGAGCGCACGCTGTAGCTGCACTCACGCAGAGACATGTAGGAGGAGATATATGAAGGCAGCAGACCAAGAAGTGATTTAAAGATGAAAATGTACCAGTGGAAGAGTCTGCGTGAGGTTAATGATGTCCAGTTAACCAGTGAATACAGGGTGCAGTGGTGGGTACGATAATCACAGCCAGTTATGAATCTTAGTGCACCATGATAGACAACATCCAACATCCGCAGGGTGCTTGTAGGAGCATTCATGTAGAGAATGTCACCGTAATCAATGGAGGGAAGGAAAGTCACAGATACAAGGTGTTTCCTAGCGTTCAGTGTTAGACATGATCTGTTTCTGAAAAAGAAACCCAGTTTAACTTTTAGTTTCTTTACTAAGTTTTCCATGTGAAGCTTAAAGGAGAGATGTGAGTCAACCAAGAGTACGGCGGCAAGTACGGCCATTTTTAGCCCCCTGTATCTCCAGTTTGAATAAAAAGGACAATACGAAACAGCAAACTTTGCTAAATGTGTTGCAGGATGTTCAGATGGCCTCCTATGACTATAACGTTAATAACAATAAAAAAACAGAAACATTGGACCTTGTTGCTAAAATAAACGCAGTTTTCCTGTCGAGTGCCCTAATTGATATAAAACTTGTCGGAGCGAGCGGAAACGGGAACCTCTCGCTGGTTGGTTTGACTTCGTGTATTCTGAGGCACTTCCTTCTTCCAGGGTCCGGGGCAGATTCCTGCCATGACTGTGGGCAGAGAGCTGGCTGGAACGATGCTCGCTTGTGGCCACGGCGAGGTCGGATGCTCATCCAGTTTAAAACAGCATTCCTGTGGAAAACTGGAGCCTGCGTTCCAGTCTGAACTGGGAGATCCCTCGCTCCGTAACAGCAAAACGTGAGATTTGCTGTGAGCAGCTCTGAAGTGATCAAGAGCAAATGGAAGGCTTTGAAAAATCAAAGTTTAAACGTCAACGCCGTCCTGCACGTGGATAAACCGTTTCTGGACCTGGACTCAGCTGCTTTGTTTACCTCAAAGTTTTCTTCATTATATGAGTTGTATAATCATTAAGATACAGCGTGCAAAACCAAATCTCCCTAAAGGATGTATCTCAGTGGACTGCAACTGTTGGCGACTAAAAATTGGGATTAAAAAAAGCATATCTTCTGTTGCATCATCGATCAGTTCTGATTGTTGCAAACCAGTGAGCCGTGCGGCCACATTTTGAGTGACCACTGCATCAACATCTAGGTCATGTAGAACAATCTGTGAGGTCTAAGTTTGATACCAGTTAAATAAGAACTACTACAGTAAACGGTCGTGACATGTTGTCAGTACACTGTGTAAGTTTTGTCTGTTTTAGTTTGTAACCATCACGAACAGTTCTCAGGATTTCCTCGTTCTGCCTAAAGGAGGAAACAGCCGGTGATTCATTCTCATGTGTATTAATAACTAACCCAAGCTCCACACTTGATCTTTGCCTCCATGACAACAGCTGAGACCCGAAGGGAGTGGCTTTGTGTTTTCCAGAGCAAAAGGCTCACGGGCAGGGCGTCAGATCCACAACCCTCAGCCGTGTGATTTCTGTGCAGGCAGGATGGCAGCGCACCACCCAGAGTTCGAGCGGGCCGGTCAGACGCCGGGTCTCCAGGTGTGGAGGGTGGAGAACTTCGACCTGGTGCCTGTTCCTGAGAACCTGCGTGGGGGATTCTACACCGGAGACGCCTACCTCATCCTCAACACGATCAAGCAGCGCTCCGGGAACCTGCAGTACGACCTCCACTACTGGCTGGGTGAGTCAGCGGAGACAAGGGTCATCTCGCTGAGAAGCTCAAGAGTTTAATTTGAGGATAAATTTTTGTCATTTTTCTGTGGTCGGATAAGAGGATGTTGGTTTTCCAGAGCAGCTACGATCCTGGATAAGTTTCTGGAACTGGAAAACTCCTTTAAAAGTATTCTCAGTGGTGCTGGTTCGCATGAAACTTTTAAAATCTAATTATTTCAGCAAAATATGTTTTTATAGTCCTTTTATAGCCAGCATGTGAAAAGTGTCCGTTGGGAATAAAACATAAAATCAAAGCGTTTTTTCACATAATTTCAGTTTTTGTCTAACTAAATTCCACACTTTCATTGTCAATGATTGGAGACATATTAAGATCCTCTGTGGCAATAAAAGCAGCAATACACTGTAAACATTCGGTTTCTGTTCAACCGTATTTTCCACCGTTCACTTCGCACCGTTGCATCAGTCCAAATATGTCTAATACAGTAGAAAAGACATAAACAAGTCGTATCTATTATGCGTAACCAATGAAAACCCGGGAATGTGGGCCGGTGTTGTGCCAAAAATCGATTGGCTGCCAAATGGTGTGTGCACGGGAGGACTTTAACAAGAATGTAACAAGATTAACACTTAAAAACTATTATTTGTTTGCTTGAAATGATAGTAAACATGTGTCTCAGTTGAACTTTTTCTTAATAAATGCACTTTAAATTTGACGTTTGCTCCAGGAGTTTCAGAGCGAGACGAAGGTGGCTATGTATGGCAAACCAAGTATCTCATTAATAGCCACTTATTAGGTATAAGTGAGACACTTGGCTTGCCATATCAGTCGAGGGCCCTCTAGTGGCTGAAAATGGTAGTGTTCAATATTTTCCATGTCAGAATGAATGAAATAGTCAGATCTCAGACAAAAATGGTTATAAATATGTAAACAAAACCATAAATAAGTCACTTGGCAGGCATGCTAATTTATGCAAAAAGCTGCGACTTATACAGTACAAAGCGGAAAGAAGAAAAATCGACGCTTTCGAACTCTGGTGTTGGAGAAGACTACTGCACATACCCTGGACATCGCGGACAACAAACAAGATTGTCCTGGACCAGCCGAAAATGTCGCTTGAGGGCAAAATTGTCAAACAGCAACTGTCCTTTTTCGGCCACGTTATGCGCGCAAAATCACTGGAGACTTCAATGATGCTGGGCAAAGTGAGCGGGACGAGAAGAAGAGGACGGCAAAGAATACGCTGGCTTGATACAATCAAATCAGCCACCAGCAAGACGATCGCAGAACTCAAAGTAATCGTCGACGACAAGAGCGCTTGGAGAGGACAGATCCATAAAGTGGCCGAAAGTCGACTTCGACTAAATGGCTAATCATCATCATCATACAGTACATTTAAATGTCAATCTCCCTAAATTACAACCTGTCAGTAAAATGTAACAAAACTTTGCCTGTTTAAATATTTGAAAATTGATTTGCTGAATTTTAGCGCTCAGTGTGTTTCATTTGAATATTACATTTTATTTTAAACTTTAAATTATTCTACTGTCTTCTACTTTTAATTTGTCACAATTTCAGACAAGATAATTTATTCACGTTTGACTGATCATTAAAACAGTTACTGGATAAATGAGACCTGGTTGATTCTGCTGACCTACAGTTTGACCAGTTTGCGTATCTTATTGGGTCTGTAGGATCTGACCCCTGGTGACGTTACACGTTGATTTTCTGACCTACAAACAAAACTGGACTGTTTAGATGCATGTACTTCCTCTTTCAGCTGATACCTTCATCCTTCTCTGTCTGCATTTCATTTTTCGTTGAAGCTTTTCCTGGTGGTGGGTTTCTTCTTCTTTAACATCTCTGTATACAACACCCTATGATGTCCACTGTCCCTCCTCTGGACATGTCCAAACCATCTCCACCTGAGTTGTCCCTCTGTTAGACGCACTAACCCGGCCTTGTTCAAACTTCAACCTCTCCAGATTCTCTTCCACCTGCTCCCTACCCTCACTGCAGATGTCTACGAACATCATAGTTGGTCATTGTTCAGTGAAGTTACAGCAATTAAAAAAAATATATATATACTGTATATATTATTAAGGAGCGTGTCTTGTTTACCTTGGCACAGGGGATTTTTGCTCCCAGGATGAGAGCGGCTCGGCGGCCATCTTTACAGTCCAAATGGACGACTTCCTGGGGGGGAAACCCATCCAGTACCGTGAGGTGCAAGGACACGAGTCAAAAACCTTCCTGGGCTACTTCAAGTCTGGAATCAAATACATGGTAAGATGTCTAACAACGTACGGGACGGGCTGTTTCTGTGTTCAATTTGTTTTGACCTCGTCATTGTGCCAGTCGAACGTCTAAACTTTCCACTGATGTCAGTAAACAAGTGTCTCAGTGAAGTGTGGCGTTCATCTTCCAGAAAGGAGGTGTGGCGTCTGGGTTCAAACACGTCGTCACCAACGAGGTGTCGGTGCAGCGCGTGCTGCAGGTCAAAGGTCGTCGGGTTGTCCGGGCAACAGAGGTGGCAGTCAGCTGGGAGAGCTTCAACCAGGGAGACTGCTTCATCCTGGACCTGGGAGACGTGAGTCAGCTGGAGCAGATCATCATTAAATACACTGCACAGCGGTTTTTAACAGCACGCTGCACCAAAAGTCACTTACAGGATCAAAAATAGTCGTCTGTGGAGTTAATTAGCTTTTCCCTTCAGTCGTCTAATTTGCCATCTGCTCCTCTCCCTCGTTCCACAGGAGATTTATCAGTGGTGCGGCTCTCAGAGCAATCGCTTCGAGAAGCTGAAGGCTACTCAGGTCGCCAAGGGTATCCGTGACAACGAGCGCAGCGGGAGGGCCCGGGTGTACGTCTGCGACGAGGGCGTGGAGCGGGAGAAGATGTTGGAGGTGAGTCCAGGGAACCACGGGAACGAATCAACTCCCAAACTGAGACTTTCATTAAGTCGTCGCCTCTGTTTACAGGTGTTAGGTCCCAAACCAGATCTGCCTCCAGGAGCCTCTGATGACATCATAGCTGACGCTTCGAACAGGAAGAGGGCGAAACTCTACAAGGTGAGGATGTCTGACTGAAGTAATGTCTGTGATTTAATGCTGAGAGGCCATTTCATGCTTTGGCAGGAATCAATATTTTCAATCAATATGGCAGGAGAGGCAAGCCCAGGGAAATATTTCAGGTGTTTTAGCTCCATTAGTGAGCCTGACTGAAGATTTTTAAATCAACTGGAGGCAGCTGATATTTTTTTACTACGTTTTTGAAAGTTCATTAAATCTGAAAGAGAGAAAATAGACCAAACCATGTACAGTACTGTATTTTTTGGCCTATAAGTCACAGTTTTTTTGAATAATTTACATGCCCTGCGACTTATTTATGGGTTTTCCCCCCCATATTTAAACCAATATTTGGCTGAGATATGATCGTTTTCATTAAGTCTAACATGGAAAATATTGAACACTACCACTTTCAGCCACTAGATGGCACGCCGTTGTGCCATGTGATAGGCAAAAGTGGCTATTAATGACACAACTGGCTTGCCATAGACTGCAATCTTTGTCTATCTCGCCTAAAGCAACTGGCAAATCAGCTTCATTTCGCTGCACCGCCCCGGTGAAATTTGACCATTAAAGTGCATTTATTAAGAAAAAGTTCAGCTGAGACACACCTTTGCTATAAAGTTGAGCAAACAAATACAGATAGTCCTCGACTTACGACGCCCCCGACTTACGACGTTTCGGACTTACGAACGCATCTCATTTTTTAAAATAAATGAATACATGTACAGTACTGTACAGTCACCAAGCACTTAGCCTATTTTAAAGATGGAGTGAGTTGAATTGTCTCCCTTTCACATAAAGGGAGCTAGCTCCCTTTATGTGAAAGGGAGACAATTCAACTCACTCCTTCATCTTTAAAAACTGTGTTAGGATAGGCTAAGTGCTTNGTACACATATATACATATATATACATATATATACATATATATATATATATATATATATATATACATATATATATATATATTTATCTTTTGGAAACCTTTAAAACAAAAACGTGATATCTGGGAGTGTGTACACAAAAACATTGTCTGAATGAGGTCCATGTTATTTTATTCATATACTGTGATTTAGTGAGTTTATTGAAGTTATTTTGTACTGACTGAACTGCACATAACTGTTATAACAAAGCAAAAATAAAAAGGCAACAGTTGAAACTAAGGAGCCTTGTTGCCTTCTTAAGCTGAGCATTCAGAAAAAATGTTACACTCACTATTATTGATCTTATTTCAAAGAAGTGGTGAGGCATTTTCTGTTAGTTTGTATGCAGCAAAGTACAAGGGTGACAGCGCCAAGATGGCTGCCCTAAATCCTGCGCCAGAGCAGGCTATGCTTGGTCTACTATTTATAATGTCTATGCTCATGCCCCCTAGCGGGTACAGCACTTGCACTGCCCCCTGGTGGCCGAAACTGGTACTGCACGTACACTGCCCCCTGGTGGCCGAAACTGGTACTGCGCCATTTTATGCAACAGGGAAAAAGGGCCATAACTCAGCCAAAAATTGGTCTAAAAATATGAAAAAAAATCCATAAATAGATCGCACCGGTGTATAGGTCGCAGGCCTTGAAAAACCCATAAAAAGGTGCGACCTATACACCGGTGTATAGGTCGCAGGCCTTGAAAAACCCATAAAAAGGTGCGACCTATACACCGGAAAATACGGTATTCATTTATTTAAAAAAAAAATAAAAAAAACTTTTTTTTTTAATTTTTTTTTTTTAATGTGATCTGACTTACGTCATTTTCGACATACAAACGGTCCTTAGGTCTGGAACTCGTTCGTAAGTCGAGGACTCCCTGTAATTGTTTTTAAGTGTTAATCTTGTTAAATTCTTGTTAAAGTCCTCCCGTGCATGCTCCTGCGGCCACCATTTGGCAGCCAATCGATTTTTAGCACAACACCGGCCCACATTTCCGGGTTGTCAGCGGTGACGCATGCAGTAATAGATGTGACGTACTGTATAAGGTTGTGCGACGTGTCTGGTGGAAAATACGGTATATTTTGTTTTAGCCCAACAGTTACAAGAAATCACATATTTTTTTAGGACTCGATTGAACCTGAAAGAAATGTGTATATTTTACCAAAAACTCAAAGTATTTTAAAATATACTTTTTTCTTTGTTAATTTTTTTTAGTTCATACATATCTGCTTTTTATACCCAAACTCAAAAGCTATTAAAAGCTGTGATATTATCAAAAGTGTTAAAATATGAGATTTTTATGTACAATTGAGCGTCGTCTGCATAGAAGAGAATGGAGAACATTATACCACACTTCTCCTTTTTAAAGTTTCTAATATAGTTTTATGATTGAATGAGTAATAAAAGCCAAACGTTCTTCTGTTTTTTAGGTGTCATGTAAACTGTTTTACACACATCTCATAAATCATGTAGTGAAATATTAAACAGGGCTGTGTGATGAGTTTTTCATTTGTAAGTTTAAAGTATTTTGCGATAAATCAACTTGCTTTAAATTGCTTTTTTCCGGTAGTAACTCAAAATATATTGTTAACAAGTTTGTTAATGCTTTTACTTAGTGCAGCCATTTTAAAACAGGCTTTGCATCAACAGAAATATTCACAAATAGCAGTAAAAACCCTTGTGTGTTATTACTTTTGCTGCACATACTGTTTAGTAACTGATACAGTAAATCAAAGATCAAAAATGAAAATCTAGACAATGGTATGGATCATCTCATTTTAAAAGTAAAAGAAAAAAAAACCCGTAAAGAAGCAGAAGTTAAATACAGGTAGTCCCCGACTTACGAGCGCTCTTACTTACGAGGTTCCGGACTTACGAGCTGGCGAACGAGCAGTAAATTTGTAAAGAACATACAAAAAATACAGCACTTTTATGTGTTTTTAGATGAAAGTGTGTTAGCTAACCGTTTGGAAACAAGTTTCTGAGCATGTTTATGAACTAGTATGAACATTTGTGATGAAAAACGAGTGTTCGTAGTAGCGCTAGCATAAATTTTCCGACTTACGACCGAAAATCCGGACTTATGAGAACACGTGTTTCGTGTTCCGACGTACGAGATTTCGTCTTACGAGATAGTCGTAGGAACGGAACTCGCTCGTAAGTCGGGGACCACCTGTATTAATCTAAGTGACACTTGGAGCCTCTAACTTCGAGCGGACACTTCCTGCTTTCACTCCTGCAGGTTTCCAACGCCGGCGGAGGCATGACCATTGCTCTGGTGGCAGCAGAGAACCCGTTCGCCCAGAGCGCCCTGGAGTCTGGCGACTGCTTCATTCTGGACCACGGCTCAGACGGAAAAATCTTTGTGTGGAAAGGTCAGCACAGACTGATGCAGTGAATCTAACGAGCACCAGCTCAAACGATTATTTCTCACATCTATTGTTGACGTCAGCCAGGCAGCTCGAGCAAGATTCGCTCTTTTCTCTACAGGCAAAGACGCCAACATGGACGAGCGAAAGGCGGCGATGAAGGCGGCCGATGAGTTCATCAAGAAGATGGGTTATCCCAAACACACGTCGGTGCAGATCCTGCCAGAGACGGGCGAGACGCCGCTCTTCAAGCAGTTCTTCAAGAACTGGCGGGATAAAGACCAGACGGAAGGCCTGGGCGTGGCCTACATCGCCAACAGCATCGCCAAGATTGAGAAGGTGCCTTTCGATGCCGCCAGCCTTCACGAGTCCCCCGCCATGGCGGCCCAGCACGGCATGGTTGACGACGGCAGCGGAGAGAAACAGGTGAGAGTGGATCGGTCACAGAATTCGCTGGGGTGGTTACGTCTCAGAGAGACAACGCCACAAAAAGACAAACCTGTTCTGCAAGTTTACGACTAAGTTAAGAATAAAACGGTTGCTTCTTCTGTTTATAATGCAGAGTTTAACACTCGTACTACTTGAGGAAATAAACTGTTGCGCAACCCGACTAGGGATGCACCGATCCACATTTCTTACTTCCAATCCGATACTGATACTTAAATCTGGGTATCGGCCAATACCGATACTTTCCCGATCCGATACCGTACAGGTATATGAGGCTGTAGTAATGAATTTTTTGAATGGAGAGCACGTGTAATACACTGTACTCTGTGGCTTCTGTCTTAACATTGTGTGCGTAATAATATACCGCTAAGCATTGTGGGAAATCAACACAGTCCACTCCCCGTTTTTTAGTTTAGTTTTTGATTGTGGCACTATGAGTTGTAATTCTTGTTGGTTTTGATCAACATATACAGATTCAAACTATACATTGAATTTATAAATGTAAAACTAAACTAAAAAACGGGGAGTGGACTGTGTTGATTTCCCATAATGCTTAGCAATACATGTATTTTAGTGTTTTGGGCTGCACCATGAGTCAGAAGGACGTCTGTGATATAGACCTGCCTCTCGTGTGCTTTTAAAGTTTGGGTATTACCTGTTGTGAGGCTCAGAGTGTCTTCTTTGGGTTTAACTCACACAATGTTAAGACAGAAGTTACAGAGTATGGTGCAATATACATGCTCTCCGACATACATCAAGTATCGGAAATATTGGCAGGTTGGATCGGAAAATGCGATACGTAACTCATGCTGGTATCGGATGCCGATACTGGATCGGATCGGCCCCATCCCTAAACCTGACACTTCTTAGTTTCAGGGTAAACTTGTTGTAGTTCATCTTGTATGAACTCTACATGAAGAGTTTGGTAGCGTCTTCTTGCCTGTGAAAAGATGGTTCTGCAAATTCTGGCTGTTCTTGATTTAGTGGAGTGACATTTGTTCCCGGCCAACATAGATCTGGCGCATTGAGGCATCGGACAAGGTCCTGGTGGATCCATCCACGCATGGACAGTTCTACGGCGGAGACAGTTACATCATCTTGTATAACTACAGTCACGGAGGACGTCAAGGACACATCATCTACATGTGGTGAGAAGACGACCTCGACTTTGGTCCCAACGAGGCAGCAGTGCGTCAGAACTGCAACGGTCGTCGAATTTTCCAAAATCTGATTTTTGTCAGGCAGGGGATGGATTCCAGTCAGGATGAGATCGGGGCCTGTGCAATTCTTGGTGCCCAGCTGGACGAGGAGCTCGGCGGTGGTCCTGTGCAGGTATACAATGTTACGTTCATCTACTTCTTGTTTCCCTACACTTACATTCACAATTTCATCTCTCCTGGCTTACTCAGTGCAGTCTTTGCATCCTTTCCCTTTTTAAAAAATCCTCTCCCTCATCCTCGTCCCACCGCTGCTTCTTTCCTCTTCGGTTGCTGGTCCTTTCTGGCTCCTCAGGTTGTTGGTGCTCCTATAACTACTCAGGTATTTTCCTTCGCTTTTCCGTTGGTCTGGCAAAATGTGACTTTTCCTGAGCTACAGCTGAAACAAGGCAACAAGGACAACGCTTTATCTCAAGCTCGACGCAGTCAGTAAGGGTATAAAAGGGCGTGGCAGTGAACTCTCAGTCAAATGCCCACCGGTCCTGTTTCCAAACTCTGAACTGAAATTATAACGACTGAGCCTGGCAGGGATTATTACAAGACACGAAATCTTTACTCAGAAAAAGTCACAGCGACTCTGAACTCATAGGAGTCTTTGCTTCATTTCGCATGCCCCCGCTTTGCATCTCCAACCTTTTTGTTCGAGTTTTGTTTTTGCTGCTGCAGAAGTATCTTTGCGCTGCAATCCATTTATGAACAAAAGCCATATTGAAAATGAATATTTCACTATTTCATCCGACAACAGCCCTCATGCAAATGTCACATTTGTTTTCACAGTCTATCAAATTAAATGGAAAAGACCGGGAGTTTATTTAGTGAATTTAGATCCACTTTATGGTACAAAACTTGATTTTCTGTGTTTATATATCCAACTAATTGAATGAGCAGCATGAACCTGCTTTTATTTAACAAATAAGAACATCTGTTTTTAGTTTTACTTGCAATTTTGGCAAAACTGTCTTCAAAGAAATATCTTTAAATATGTGGGAATAAATTTTCCGTTTTATGTATTTACATTTTAAAGGTGAAGTCTGCAGTTTCTGTAGAACATCAGCACTTAGAAAAAATTTCAACAAGCAAAGCATTCTGATCCCTCCCCCTCAGAGCCATATATGGCTCTGCCCCCTTGTGGTCTGTTGAAATTCAAATTCAAGCTCTGTTTTTATTGGCTGATTCAAATTCAAGCTCGGTTTTTATTGGCTGGTTACAAACTTTGTTTTTATTGGCTGGAAAATGGCGGGTCACTTTTTCTTTTTAGAAATGCTTATTTACCACCTGGAGAAGCAAGGGGACAATATTTTTTTTTTTTTTTTCAGAGATTACCTCTCTAACATCAATCTAGTGACAGAGTGAAGAAATATGTTAAAAATATATTGTTAGAAAAGTTACATATAGTAGCTTTAAGGTTGGCTGACATGATTTTTGAACTTTTCATAAATTGGCACAACATATATATCTTTTAACATCCAACTATGTTCGTTGTTACAAACAAAATGATTATTTAATGAAAATTTGTTTAAAAGGTGAGTTTAAAATCCGCGCTGTGTTTCTTCACAGGACATCCGGGTACTTCCGCTTGCTAATTTTGTGACGTCAGCGCAGGAATGTCTCCTAGAACGCCCCTTTTACATAACAATAGCGCACAATATAGAAACCGACAAATTTAGCAATCTAAGTTTAGATTTGAGCGATTTGTCTTCAGTTTGGGAAGCAGAAGTTAGTTCAGGGGGTTGAACAAGAAACAGCAGGTTCTGCCTTACCGTTCAGGTGGAGCGAGGGGGGCTCTCGGGTGGAGCGAGGGGGGCTCCGAGGGGGACAGCTTTGTTTGTTTTGTCCAGTCTTGACGAAGTTTCTCATCTTTTGGGAAAGTGAAAAGGCTCACTTGTTCACTGATGATATTAGAACACCCAAATGCGACGCAACGTAACGGCATTTTTCAAGTTATACAAAAAAAATAGGCGAACGTGCAGAAAATGAATCTGCGTTCTATACGCAGCCGCACTGACATTCCTGCGCTGACGTCACAAAATTAGCAAGCGGAAGTACCCGGATGTCCCGTGAAGAAACACGGCGAAAATTTTAAACTCACCTTTCAAACGAATTTTCATTAAATTATCATTTTGTTTGCAACAACGAAAAAAGTTGAATGATAAAAGATATATATGTTGTGCCAATTTATGAAAAGATCAAAAATCATGTCATACCACCTTTTATTCCTTCCTGACAGCACGTCTGGATCCAACAAGGAGTCGGCACCAAACGCGAAACTCTGTCAACAGCAGCGCTGAGCCACAAACGTGTCAAATGTTTGATCAAAGCGAGGAACAGAAGCTATTGTGTCGCTTTTAAACGTTAAGTTTCCGGATAAGAGCGGCCCCGTTCTCTCCGATTTAACTCAAACTAATCCGTAAATATTGATTCTTCCTCTGTCTGCTCGTGCACACTCAGGATCCGCATCGTTTGCCTTGTTGACTGAGAGACTCAGAAAATGTAAACAAAAATACCCGTAAGGTCACGTTTAACATGCGAAACCTCAAGTTTAAAGGTGCTATGTGTAACTTTCTGTAGAGCACAGAACTTAGAAATATTTTCAACAGGCAAAGCATTCTCATCCCTCCCCCTCAGAGCCATATATGGCTCTGCCCCCCTTGCTCTGCTGAAATTCAAATTCAAGCTCTGTTTTTATTGGCTGATTCAAATTCAAGCTCTGTTTTTATTGGCTGGTTACAAACTCTGTTTTTATTGGCTGGTTAACGGCGGGTCACTCTGTGTTTTTATAAATGCTGATAGAGAAGCAAGGGGACTATAGTTTTTTTCAGAGATTACTTTGTCTAACACCAGTCTGTCAGTAGATAGTGACAGAGTGAAGAAATATGTTAAAAATATATTGTTAGAAAAGTTACAGACTGCACTACAAAGTTACATACAGTAGTGCAGCTTTAACTTTTATTAAATATTTCATGGCTCGACTCTTTGCTGCCATCTAGTGCTGGTTGATATAATTGCATCTTAATCCGAATTTCGTGAGACTGAGGAACGTGTCTGCTTTTACTGGATCGCACCACTTCAGTTTGATGTTTGTGCGCCAGGTGAGGGTGGTGCAGGGGAAGGAGCCGGCCCACCTCATGAGTCTGTTCGGTGGGCAGCCCATGGTGGTGTACAAGGGAGGAACGTCCAGGGAGGGAGGTCAGTCCGCTCCCGCAGACATCCGACTCTTCCAGGTGCGCTCCAGCTCTGCAGGGCACACCAGAGCCGTGGAGGTAAGAAAACTTTCACGTTCTCACGTCAGCGATGAGATGATTTGTGTATTTTTATCACCGTTGTTGAAACTTTGTATCCCATGAAGACCGGCGCCAACAGAATCAGCTCCGACAAGCGTCGTCTGTCTCCGAGCAGATTAGAAACACGCTTGTGAGCGTTGCGCTTAGAGGCTTGCCCTGTTTTCAGCAGGATGCTAATTCTTCTAGATCTGAATTGATCCGCTGCTGAAAATAGTCCCCAAACACCATTTGTTCATGTTTGAGAGAGGATTGACGGTGTGGGTTTTAGAGTCGGGGGCCGTTCTGTCTCGGAACTAAAACTCCACGTCTGTTAGAAGGAAGTGAACATTCTGGTCTTCAAGGGGGGGCTCGGTGGAAAGGACCCTTGAAAAGTGTTACAGTGCTTCTGCGTCCCTGCAGGTCGATGCGGCGGCGTCCAACCTGAACTCCAACGACGCTTTCGTGCTCGTCACCCCTGGCGGCGCCTTCCTGTGGGTGGGAGTGGGCGCCAGCGACACGGAGACGCAGGGAGCCCGGCAGCTGTGCGGCGTTCTGGGAGTGTCGGCCTCCGAGCTGTCTGAGGGAGGAGAGACCGGTGAGCGAACACGACCCGTTTCCTTTACCTGCGCCTCCTCTCCGCTTCACGGCAGCAGTCACCGTACGAGAGGCGGGCGACACCCTGGACGGGTCACAAGTCCATCGCAGGGTCACACAGACGTCCGTCACGCTCACACGTTGGGGCAATTTAGATACAGATCAACCCAACATGCAGGTTTTGGATGGTGGGAGGAAACCGGAGTACCCGGAGAAAACTCACACATCATACGGACGCCGGGAGACGATCGAGCGAACTCGCGGAGAGGCAACAGCTCCAACCACGGCTCCAACACAGCTTTTAGCTAGCGTTTGCTGCTTGTAGCTAACCAAAGCTGTACTGTGCCGCTCTCACATCAAATACGCTTTATGTTGTTGCACTTTAGTCAAACCACAACCTAATATTTTTAAAACACTCTGGATCATAACTCTGTCTGGCAACCCAAAGCCCTACGCTGTTTTTTACTTTTAATTACCGTCCTGCAACATTTTGCTTTGAAATAGCTTTTTGTTGTTTATAACAATTGTTTAGCTCTCTCTAGCTTTTGCTGCTTTCAGGCAATGTTTAGCTTCTTTAGGCTTCAGTTTTTAATTAGCTTTTTACTTTTGGCCGACTGCTGCTCCACCGTGCGCTTTAGTCAATCGGAAACCCAATATTTTAATCACCCAGAATCATATCCGTGTCTGAAAAGTTGCATAAAATGTACCCCCCCCCCCCGAAGTCCCATTACATTGTTTATCAAGCTTTTTCGTTTTAGTCCAGTTCATTTGTTTTTCCTTCAATATATATTTTAAGCATGCTATAGGAATAAAACGATACTGACCCAGATTTCCAGGTAAACTCGTCGCTTCTTAAATTCCCAAACAAGAAAAGTTGAAGTTTCTCTCTCGTCGTTGCAGATCAGTTCTGGGGTTCTCTGGGAGGTCAAGCAGAATATCGCACCTCCACCAGACTCAAGGACAAGATGGACGCTCACCCGCCGCGACTCTTCGCCTGCTCCAACAAGACCGGGAACTTTATCGTAAGTCTGATGACGTCGCCTCTCGGCCAGCGAGAACATCGGGGTCCTAACAAGCGTATCTAGCTTTAGCGCCCTCTTCTGGTGTATCGGGTGATTGCATCCAAAACGTATAAATGTTTTTACCGTTCGTCTCAGATTGAGGAGGTGCCCGGGGAGATGACCCAAGACGACCTTGCCACAGATGATGTAATGATCCTCGACACCTGGGAGCAGGTAAACCGAAGCACATCACGGCCGTTTCAGAGTCAGAGAGTCTTTATTGTCATTTGCACCGCATGTGGTACATGTGATGAAAACGAGATTATGTACACGAGGTCCCAGTTACATCCAACAACAATGAAAGAGAAAAACAGTAATAACATCTAGAATTAACTAAGAAAAGCATCAACTAGTAATACACTAAGCCTAATATAGTGGGAATAAACAGCAGCACGAACATGAGTTTGTATGAGCAGATGGTCAGATGGGCAGGTGTATTAGAATAAATAAGAACAAAACTAAAAAGTAAATAATCCAAATAAATTAACCTTTTTCACCCTGTAGGTGTTTGTCTGGCTTGGAAACGAAGCCCAGGAGGAGGAGAAAACTGAAGCCATGGCGTCTGGTAATATTAGTTAACATTAGCAGCCAGACTATTCAGCATTTAATGTTTATTTTCCTGTTTTTACATTCATCTTCATTTTAGCTGTTCATATGTTTCAGCTCATTCAGGAGATGGGACTAATAGTTTAGAATGTTTAATTTTATTTTGACAAATATTGAGACGTCCTCGTTTCCTTCACAAACTTTGATCTTTTTGGAATCTACCGGTGCTACTTCTGGTCTTTTTAGGTTTTTAGTTACCGTTCTGCAAATTTTGCCTTTTGATAACCTTTTGCTACTTTTAACTTTTAGGTACCATTCTGCTACATTTAGCTCCTATACAACTTTTAGCTTCTAGCTAGCCTTTTGCAACTTTTAACTAGCCATTTGTTTTTAGTTTTTAGCTAGCTTTTTGTTGTTTAGTGGTTTATTGCTTTTACATTTTTGCTGCTTTCAGGCAGTATTTAGCTATTTTAGGACTTTAGATAAATGTAAATATATTTATCATTAGCCACTTTTAGCTAGTCTTTTGGTTTTAGCTTTTAGACAACTTTGTGCTGCTTTTGTTTGTTTTGCTTCTAGCTAGACTAGTTTTTTTGCTTCTTTTAGCTAGTTTTCTTTTAGCTAACCCTTTGCTGCTTTTAGGTTTTACCGATTTAGATTTTTAGCTAAATTTTCAAGTTTTTAGCTTGCGTTTTGTTTTTAGCTTTTAGCAAACCTTTCACTACTTTTAACTAACATTTTGTTAGCCTTTTTTGCTAACATTTAGCTGCTTTTGGGCAGTGTTTAGCTACTTTACCTAAATAAAAAAAAAATGTGTTTGCTACTTTTAGCTAGACTTTTGGTTTTAGCTTTTAGACAACTTTATGCTGCTTTGTGTTTTGCTACTTTTAGCTAGTTTTCTTTTAGCTAACCTTTGCTGCTTTTAGTGTTTTACTACTGTACTTTAGATTTTTGGCTAAATGTTAAAGTTTTTAGCTAGCACTTTGTCTTTAGCTTTTAGCAAACCTGTCACTACTTTTTTTAACATTTTGCTGCTTTTAGCTTGCATTCTTTTACAGTTAGCTTTTAGCTAGTATTTTGCTTCCTTTAGTCGTAACAACTTGGCTTTAGCTCCTCTGCATCAGATTGGGTGACTCATTGTTTCGCTCGTCTTCCTCAGCGGTGCGTTACATCGAGACCGACCCGGCCAGCAGAGACCCCAGAACGCCCGTGGTCAGGATCAAGCAGGGCTTTGAGCCGCCCACGTTCACCGGCTGGTTCCTGGGCTGGGACCACGACTACTGGACCAGCGACCCCCTGGAGCGTGCCATGGCAGAACTGTCTGTCTGAGCGGCCCCCATCCACCTTGACCTTTGACCTTTCTGCTGTTCTGCTAGCACTGCGCTACAAATGCCAAGACGTTTTTTTTTTAGCTGCCAACACAACCGTCAAAGTTTTTTAACAAACGTTTTGCTGCCACGCGCCGTGCCTTCACGTATTTCACAAATAAATACGATTTTTGTTGTTTTGCACTAAATATATTTTAAAACATTGAATTATTTTTAAGTTTTCTAACTTTATGTTGAAAAACTAAAACGGATTTATAAAACATAAAAACAAAACCACAGTAAACAAGGAAAACAAACGTTTCCTTTAGTTTATGTTCTATTTTTTTTAAAAGGTACAGCTCCAGGTAAAAGTCGTTTACAGATTTTTGTACCTTTTTAGTGTATTTATTTTTTAACAACCAACTATGGCAGGAAATCCTTCTTCTAGTTTTAGTTGTAACTGAACGCCTTGCTGCTTCACAAACCAGCTTTTCTCTATTTGTTTTTATTTGAATTAAATCAGATGAAACATTTGTTGTCTTTTCATTCTCGTCTTTCTCTCACCGGTTATGAACTGGAAAAAATAAAGCTGTAAACTTGTGGATAACATTTTTATTTCAAGTCAACATACATGAATTAAAGCGAAAAGTTAAAACGAGCATTAACTCTGAACACAGCTTTAAAACATCAACAAGGTAAGAAAAGTTGGACATTTCCCTTCGACAGTCACAGAAGCTAAAAAAATAAAACGGAGCTGCTGCTGTGGACGATGGAGACAACCAGAACTGTTGAGCAGCTGCTCTGTAGGTGATGAGGGACCAGAAAGAACCAGAATCGAGGCCGAGTGGACCCACTTCCCTTCTTTCAGTTCAGTTTCACCTCAACACGAGTTCTGAGGAAAATAAAATTCACTGCAGCAAATAAAAACATACAATGTGACAGCTTTTACATTTTATAACAAAAAGTACAAAAGTTATAAGCAACAAAGTTGATAACACTGTCAAACTACAAATACTAATACTATGTACCGTACACAAATCAGCCGTAAGATTATGACCACCGCAGACCTGATTATCTCATTAGAGCCTCCAAACGTGGCACTCGTAGATCCACTGCTCCACCTAGTGGTGGATGGGTTAAATGCAGAGCCAAGGTCGTCTTTGTATGGGAACATACAAACCGGATTCCCAAAAAGTTGGGACACTAAACAAATTGTGAACAAAAACTGAATGCAATGATGTGGAGGTGCCAACATCTAACATTTTATTCAGAATGGAACACAAATCACAGATCAAAAGTTTAAACAGAGAGAATGTATCATTTTAAGGGAAAAATATGTTTCAAAATTTCATGGCGTCAACAAATCCCAAAAAAGTTGGGACAAGTCCATTTTTACCACTGTGTGTCATCCCCCCTTCTTCTTACAACACTCAACAGACGTCTGGGGACAGAGGAGACCAGTTTCTCAAGTTTAGAAATAGGAATGCTCTACATTCATGTCTAATACAGGCCTCTAACTGTTCAATCGTCTTGGGCCTTCTTTGTTGCACCTTCCTCTTTATGATGCACCAAATGTTCTCTATAGGTGAAACATCTGGACTGCAGGCTGGACATTTCAGTACCGGATCCTTCTCCTACGTAGCCATGATGTTGTGATTGCTGCAGAATGTGGTCTGGCATTATCTTGTTGAAAAATGCAGGGTCTTCCCTGAAAGAGATGACGTCTAGATGGAGCATATGTTGTTCTAGAACCTGAACATAGTTCTCTGCATTAATGGTGCCTTTCCAGACATGCAAGCTGCCCATGCCACAAGCGCTCATGCAACCCCATACCATCAGTGATGCAGGCTTCTGAACGGAGCGTTGATAACAACTTGGGCTATCCTTGTCCTCTCTGGTCCGGATGACATGGCGTCCCAGTGTTCCATAAAGAACTTCAAATCGTGACTCATCTGACACAGAACAGTCTTCCATTTTGCCACACTCCATTTTAAATGACCCCTGGCCCAGTGCAAACGTCTGAGCTTGTGGAGCTTGCTTAGAAATGGCTTCCTCTTTGCACTGTAGAGTTTCAGCTGGCAACGGCAGATGGCACGGTGGATTGTGTTCACTGACAATGCTTTCTGGAAGTATTCCTGAGCCCATTCTGTTATTTCCTTGACAGTGGCATTCCTGTTTGAGGTGCAGTGACATTTAATGGTACGTCCACACCGAACAGCGTTTCAACTTCAAAAAAGCTCGTCACGCACGCAAGTGGACGCACTGGACCCACAGTGGTGTCCAGACCAGAACGCGAAGCTGCGGCGGTGTGGCGGCGGGGGGTGTGGGAGGAGCTTACCGGTATACCGAGTTCCTCACTGCACTCCGCCAGGCAAGGAGCTTTTTATTTCTGTCTCTGTAGAGCAGACTTGACTGGTCGTGAAGGACTTGTCGCGAACACACAGCTACAATGAGTTTCTCTTCCATAGTACACGACTTCGCGGGTTTTTTCTGTGTCCCACAAACAATACGTCACATAGTTGCGCAATACCCGTCCCCTCGTTTCCGCGTCACATAGGGACTCTCCCCCTCTCTTCTCCCCCCGACTCTCCCTGATCAACCAATCAGGGAGAGTTGAACGGCGTTTGAACGGCGAAAACTTCAGCTAAATCAACGCGTGCTTTGGAGGCTGAAGCGGGTTCACGTGCACGGAAAACGCTTTCCAGCACGCTCAACACGCACGTGACGTGACGCCCGACGCCAAGACGCGCCTGGAGGCGCGTCCCCCATTGACTTTGCATGTAAACTGGACGCTCCTGCAGTTGAAACGCTGTTAGGTGTGGACGTACCATAAGGGCCTGGAGATCACGAGCATCCAGTAGAGTTTTACGGCCTTGACTCTTACGCACAGCGATTGTTCCAGATTCTCTGAATCTTTTGATGATGTTATGCACGGTTGATGATGAAAACTTAAAAGTCTTTGTTATTTTACGCTGAGTAACACCATTCTGGTATTGCTGCACTATCTTTCTGTGCAACAATGGTGGAATTGGTGGCTCTTTTTATATCCAATCATGTTGTCAATTGACTTAATTAGTGTTAATTGGTCTTCCAGCTGTTCGTTATATGCTCAATTTCCTTTTTCCAGCCACTTATTGCTACTTGTCCCAACTTTTTTGGGATTTGTTGACTGAAATTTTGAATCAACATATTTTTCCTTTAAAATGTTACATTTACTCAGATTAAACTTTTGATCTGTCATCTATGTTCTATTACGAATAAAATATTGACATTTGCCATCTCCACATCATTGCATTCAGTTTTTATTCACAATTTGTTTAGTGTCCCAACTTTTTTGGAATCCGGTTTGTACAATGACAACACATAGCACTTTATTATTATTAGATACACTTCAATCCGGCTCGAGGCAACCACTAACGTTGATGCTCGTGTTGGAAGCACTTTGCTGCCGTCTCTCCGAGAGAAGAGATTGTGCAGCGTCTGAAAGGACTAACAATGATTTTACAGAAACTTTTGTTATGTACATATCTGAGGTTGGAACATTTGTTTCACTATAATTACACATTTATGTCTAATGTTTGAATAAAAATCAAAATTCATGTTTAATGTCTTCTATCGTCTGAGGTCGGGTTGCAGCAGCAACAGGTCCAGGAGAGGAACTCAAGGCATCCCTCTCCCCAGGGACACTCTCCAGCTCCTCCCGGGGGACCTCAAGGTGCTCCTAGACCACAGAAATCCAGTGAGTTCTGGGTCTGGACCGGGGTCTCTTCCCAGTGGGACATGCCCAGAAAACCCTCCAAAGAAAGTCGCCCGATCAGATGCTCCTTTGGTTGCACAGAATAATTACTGTATTTAATTAATTCTAACTAATCTCTTCTCATTCTAGCATTGCTTGACAGTAAAAAAAACAAAAAACTAATATTTTCATATAATTGTTTGCAAGGTTAGTAACAAAACAAGACGTTACATGTTGCATGTGGAGATTTTAAACCTTAAACGTAAACCTGAACAGGCCTGAGAGTGCAGGGCGGGGAGGTCCGACACTTGTAGTCAAGTCCAGTCTCAGCACATCAAAAGGCGGTCATAATGTTACGGCTGATCAGCGTGAGACTACAAGGCGGCACAGATCTTAAACTGTGACGTACGTTTAGTAACACTCAGGCGAACAAGCGCACGTTTACATGCAGGCTGTTACTAGATTTGGCTCGTTCCGCTCAGGAAAGGAGAGATTCAACGTCTTGTTAGAAAAACGAGTTTGTTCGGAGGATGGAAGGAGCGAAGCGTTGGTACGGACGGAGGGGTAGCAGTTTGTTCGGAGGATGGAAGGAGCGAAGCGTTGGTACGGACGGAGGGGTAGCAGTTTGTTCAGAGGATGGAAGGAGCGAGGTGTTTGTACGGACGGAGGGGCGGCTGTTTGTTCAGAGGATGGAAGGAGCGAGGTGTTTGTACGGACGGAGGGACGGCCGTTTGGAGGATGGAAGGAGCGAGGCGTTCGTACGGACGGAGGGAAGGCCGTTTGTTCAGAGGATGGAAGGAGCGAGGTGTTTGTACGGACGGAGGGGTAGCAGTTTGTTCGGAGGATGGAAGGAGCGAGGTGTTTGTACGGACGGAGGGGTAGCAGTTTGTTCGGAGGATGGAAGGAGCGAAGCATTGGTACAGACGGAGGGGCGGACGTATGTTCGGAAGATGGAAGGAGCGAGGCGTTCGTATGTGTAAGGGTCTCTGATACACCTTTGTCTTTTTGAACTGTCCAGTGATGCTTTTTGCTGACCCTATCAGTAAAACAGACATTTACTACACTTTATTCCATTAGTTGTAATCTGAGAACATATATACTGTAGTCACTCACAAAGAGACTATTGGCTTCTTTAATTTTATTCTAATGTAATCAAAAGAATAACATTTTGTCATTTTCATGATATGTGCTATTATGCTGTGTTATTCTGTAATGTGAAACATTACTGTGTCACTTCTGCACCAACGATGGTGTCCACAAACTGTGTGAAAGTTGAAGGCCCGGGTCAGAGAGGCCCGGCAGTTTTGTTTAGAAAATGGAGAAGTCAGTTCATCCGTTGTTTTCATGAGAACGGCTCCAACACTCTCTGTCTCCTCTAAACAATTTCTCTCTGATCTGACTCTCACCTTGAATCCTGATAACGTTAAAGTGAACTCTTTGACGTGTCTCTGCATTCTCCTCTCTTCCCTTCTGACCAATCAGAAGACTGTTTTCTGGTCTCAAGACTTTAGAAAAAACGTTTGCTTCCGTGAACGTTCAGAGTTTGGAATGGACAGAGACCTGAAAGTTCTCTGTCTCTCATGGCTAGATAAACTGAGTCACTAAGTCAAAGACTGGTTCATCAGCCAAGAATTTATGGACGCTTCCATAAATTCAATAGAGCTAAAAAAGCTCCAAGTTCTTAATGAACTCTCTTGAGGAACGCTTTATTTTGAAAACTAACCAGGACATGCCACTGTCTTTGACGAAGAAGGCAGGCGTCACGACACGTGAATCCATAAACACGCCGAGGTACAACTGGACTTCACGGACAGATGACCTGTGAGTCCAAGACTGCTTCTACAACTCTATCCATCGAGACGAACGTCCAAAGATACAGAGCTGCTGATGTTTCCTGGATCATGCTGTGGAGTCAGGCTGGTTCTCGTACGGAGAAGTGTCAATTCTGGTTAAACTCAAAATAGATAACTCCTTTAAACTTCCCTTTCTTCCTCATTCTTCAACCTCTCCCTCTCTCAAAATCTAAGCTGGTAACTACATTTTAAGCTAAGAGCCACAGATAAAAAAGTAATATGTCAACTCATTACTAAGTCTGTTGTTGAAATTTAAATGTGCTGACGTGTTGAATTGCAAGAAAGTAAAATCTATCAATCAAGTGTAATGGTGTTAATTTTAGTTGATTTATTTTAAATAAAGGGTAGTGTCTCCTGGCCTACCAACTAAAATCAACATCTCCTCGTCACTTAATGGCTTTATGGTTTATTTGTCCATCATAAACTGATCACAGAAATATTGGGTAAACTGAAAAAGAAAATAATCCGTAAATTACTATTCAATCTGAATAAGTAAACAATTAAGATAAAGGGTGTCAGTTTAATACTGATCTCCTAAATATCCTACACATAACAGTAGCCAGTTTCCCTGAAACCGATGCTATTTTAATCCAAGTCTCAGAGCAGAGTGTTTTGGAAACACCTGGCATTGTTTCAAGGGACTCCACAGCTTACATGAAGTCCCACATGGCCTACATGCAGCTGTAGTCAATAGCTTGTTGTGGTGAGTAGATGTGTGGCGAGTGCTGTTTGTGCTGCTCTTTTTCATCATGTAAGAGCGACTTAACCTGGGGTATTCATGAATTCAACATTTTGGATTAAACTACATTCTTGCTCAGGACTGAAAAGTTGTTGTTGCAGTGCAAAAATCACAGCACAGGCTTGTGAGCTGGGCTGGAAACTGCAGCCGAGTTAATGTATGCTGGTGAAGATTCTCAGTTCTAATTCTCAGAGTTAATGTACACAGCAGAATTGTCCAAAATTGCAACTTTTTCACAAACGTTGGAACATTTTTTTTTTCATTTATAGATGGCCCCCCTTCTCACCTTACAGCCATCCTCTCACACAGATATGATTTTTTTAATAAAGAGAAAGAAAAGATAGAAAGTAAGACAACAAAACAACAATTATCCACAAAAAGAGCACAAGGCAAACACACCCAACCTCCGTCCGCAATCCTGCAAAGCACATGACAGAACACAGCAACGAAACATACATGCATAAAGACTAATAATATTCATGACCTTGCAGTAGATTTCCATAAATAAACATACCCATACCTACAAATATATATACAGTATACATACATATGCATTCATATCACATATCCATCTACATATCTGCATATGATATCTAAATATACATCCCTGCATCCATTTGTGTGTGGTTGTGAGCATGCATAAGTGAATAAGGTTCCATCAATAGAACATTTAGTAGTGACTGCGAAGCATCAGAGATCCGACCCCCCAAAGCCCGAGGCAGATGAAGGGGTGATCAATAGATGTTTTTTCTATATTTAATTTGAGTTGATTAGCTAAAAAGTTCCCTGATTTATTACCGTATTCAAAATTGTCTAATCTAAGTCTTTGTATCAAGAATTTATTTTTCTTATCAATAAATTCATTTAGTTCTAATTTTAATTTGCGTAGCTTTTGCTGTGTTTCCTCTCCTTGTAAACCTTCTAATAATTTGATTGATTTCTCTAATTCCTCAATACGTTTATTTTCTTTTTTCTTTTTATTTGTTGAATAGGATATTATTTTACCTCTCATAACTGTTTTCCCATCCTCCCAAAGTGTACATGGTGATGTTCCTGGCAAGTCATTAAACTCTAAATATGATGCCCATTCTTTTTTTAAATATTGCAAAAATTCTTCTTCTTGAAGCAGTGATGTATTGAATCTCCAATTTATATTTTTTCTAGTTTCTTTTTTATAATCTAAATTTAGAGTAACTGGTGCATGATCGCTGACAGCAATAGGGTGTATCTTAGTGTCTGAAATGTTGGTCAGCAATGAATTGCTTACTATAAAATAATCTAGACGAGAATATGAGTGATGCACATGTGAAAAGAAAGAATATTCTTTGCTATCAGGGTGAAAAGAACGCCATGCATCGCAGAGTCCATAATCATTCATATACTGTTTAACTATATTTATAGATTGCCAACTGCGTTGAGTTCCCACTGTATTCAGTCTGTCTATTTTGTCATTGAAACCAAAGTTGAGATCACCTCCCATTACCAGTGAGGAATCCATGTGCTTTGATAGAGTGGAAAAAAAGTCATGAAAAAAAGAAGCGTCGTCTACATTCGGCCCATATATGCTAACTATACAATAATTTTGTCTAAATATTGATAACTTTAATATTATATATCTACCGTGTGGGTCTATAACCTGATCTAATACTGTGAAGTTAACATTTTTATGTATTAAAATTGCTACCCCTCTTTGTCTTGAATTATAACATGCTGAGAATACATTAGCAATCTCTGAAGATTTTAGCTCATCCACAGTTGAGGCCAATTTATGAATTTCTTGGAGTAATACATCATCTGCCTTTAATCTTTTAATCTGGTTAAAAACCCTATATTTTTTACGTTGGCTACCGGCTCCATTAATGTTCCATGTGACAAACCCTAAAGGAACCCATACCTGTTCTAATAATAATATATCTATACCACACCATCCATCCATCCATCCATTTTGTTCCGCTTATCCGGGGTCGGGTCGCGGGGGTAGCAGCCTAAGTAGGGAGGCCCAGACTTCCCTCTCCCCAGCCACTTGGAGCAGCTCCTCTGGGGGAATCCCAAGGCGTTCCCAGGCCAGCCGAGAAACATAGTCCCTCCAGCGTGTCCTGGGTCTTCCTCTGGGTCTCCTCCCGGTGGGACATGCCCGGAACACCTCACCAGGGAGGCGTCCAGGAGGCATCCTAACCAGATGCCCGAGCCACCTCAACTGGCTCCTCTCGATGTGGAGAAGCAGCGGCTCTACTCCGAGTCCCTCCCGGATGACTGAGCTTCTCACCCTATCTCTAAGGGAGAGTCCAGACACCCTGCGGAGAAAACTCATTTCAGCCGCTTGTATCCGAGATCTCGTTCTTTCGGTCATAACCCAAAGCTCATGACCATAGATGAGGGTGGGAACGTAGATCGATCGGTAAATTGAGAGCTTTGCCTTTTGACTCAGCTCTCTCTTCACCACAACAGACCGGTACAGCGCCCGCTTCACTGCGGACGCTGCACCTATCCGCCTATCGATCTCACGCTCCAGTTTTCCCTCATTCGTGAACAAGACCCCGAGATACTTAAACTCCTCCACTTGGGGCAGGACCTCCTCCCCGACCCGGAGAAGGCATGCTACCCTTTTCCGGCTCAAGACCATGGCCTCGGATTTGGAGGAACTGATCCTCATCCCGGCCGCATCACATTCAGCTGCAAACCGCTCCAGCGAAAGCTGTAGATCACGATCTGATGAAGCCAATAGGACCACATCATCTGCAAAAAACAGAGAAGCGATTCTAAGGCCACCAAAACGGATCCTCTCAACACCTTGGCTGCGCCTAGAAATTCTGTCCATAAAAGTTATGAACAGAATCGGTGACAAAGGGCAACCTTGGCGGAGTCCAACTCTCACCGGAAACGAGCCTGACTTACTGCCAGCGATGCGGACCAAGCTCTGACACCGGTCGTACAGGGACCTAACAGCCCATATCAAAGGGCCTGGTACCCCATACTCCCGGAGTACCCCCACAGAACCCCCCGAGGGACGCGGTCGAATGCCTTTTCCAAGTCCACAAAGCACATGTAAACTGGTTGGGCAAACTCCCACGCACCCTCCAGGACCCTGCTGAGGGTGTAGAGCTGGTCTAGTGTTCCACGACCAGGACGAAAACCACACTGCTCCTCCTGAATCCGAGGTTCGACTATCCGACGGACCCTCCTCTCCAGAACCCCTGAATAGACCTTACCAGGGAGGCTTAAGAGTGTGATCCCCCTATAGTTGGAACACACCCTACGGTCCCCCTTTTTGAATAGGGGAACCACCACCCCAGTCTGCCAATCCAAGGGAACTGCCCCCGATGTCCACGCGATATTGCAGAGTCGCGTAAGCCAACACAACCCCACAACATCCAGAGCCCTAAGGAACTCAGGACGAATCTCATCCACCCCCGGAGACCTGCCACCCACTATCACAAATATAAAAGATAATAATATATCCAGACAAAAACATATTCCTTAAGGATTAATTATTTATGATTTATATATAAAATAAGTACTGTTTTTGAAAATGAATCAGGGAATTTTTCATTTATGAAGTATTTGTATGGATATATAAGTATGTACGTGAACCCTTGTGCTTGTGTGCTGACAATTGTTAAGTTAGAAAAATAGAAACAAGAAAACAAAGAGAAATAGTAAACACCAAAACATAATAAGAAAACACAACAAAAGAACCCTCTTACCACATCAAGTGTCATCCCACCTCGTGTACCACCACTGTCTGTGTAACCCACCAACCGAGCTGTGCTGAAAAATTACATATATCTGGTAAGTAATATTAATAAATACTATATTTAAGGCATTCGACCGTGTACCTCGTGGGGTTCTGTTGGGGTTTCTCCGGGAGTATGGGGTACCAGGCCCATTGATATGGGCTGTTAGGTCCCTGTATGACCGGTGTCAGAGCTTGGTCCGCATTGCCGGCAGTAAGTCAGGCTCGTTTCCAGTGAGAGTTGGACTCCGCCAAGGTTGCCCTTTGTCACCGATTCTGTTCATAACTTTTATGGACAGAATTTCTAGGCGCAGCCAAGGTGTTGAGAGGATCCGTTTTGGTGGCCTTAGAATCGCTTCTCTGTTTTTTGCAGATGATGTGGTCCTATTGGCTTCATCAGATCGTGATCTACAGCTTTCGCTGGAGCGGTTTGCAGCCGAGTGTGATGCGGCCGGGATGAGGATCAGTTCCTCCAAATCCGAGGCCATGGTCTTGAGCCGGAAAAGGGTAGCATGCCCTCTCCGGGTCGGGGAGGAGGTCCTGCCCCAAGTGGAGGAGTTTAAGTATCTCGGGGTCTTGTTCACGAATGAGGGAAAACTGGAGCGTGAGATCGATAGGCGGATAGGTGCAGCATCCGCAGTGAAGCGGGCGCTGTACCGGTCTGTCGTGGTGAAGAGAGAGCTGAGTCGAAAGGCAAAGCTCTCAATTTACCGATCGATCTACGTTCCCACCCTCATCTATGGTCATGAGCTTTGGGTTGTGACCGAAAGAACGAGATCTCGGATACAAGCGGCTGAAATGAGTTTTCTCCGCAGGGTGTCTGGACTCTCCCTTAGAGATAGGGTGAGAAGCTCAGTCATCCGGGAGGGACTCGGAGTAGAGCCGCTGCTTCTCCACATCGAGAGGAGCCAGTTGAGGTGGCTCGGGCATCTGGTTAGGATGCCTCCTGGACGCCTCCCTGGTGAGGTGTTCCGGGCATGTCCCACCGGGAGGAGACCCAGAGGAAGACCCAGGACACGCTGGAGGGACTATGTTTCTCGGCTGGCCTGGGAACGCCTTGGGATTCCCCCAGAGGAGCTGCTCCAAGTGGCTGGGGAGAGGGAAGTCTGGGCCTCCCTACTTAGGCTGCTACCCCGCGACCCGACCCCGGATAAGCGGACGAAAATGGAAATGGATATATTTAATAATATTAATTAATATTAGCAACCTAAGACAAAAAATAAAAATAAAACAAATGAAAAAATTATAATAATTCTTACCTTGCTTATTTGACTAATAAAGCCAAGGAGTAACTTCTGGATCCCTGAACATCTGACCGTTGATGTAAAGTTTATCCACTGAAATTGTAGCTCTATTACCTTCGTTTATATATTTTTTCCCTTATCGGGAACAGGACAGGCCTTCTACTCAGAATCTTAGCAGGAAATTGGTCGATCATGCTGAAATGTTTGTCACGTAATTCTCTACCTCTGCTTTTAACCTGTTCTTTTTGTTTAAAATATGCAAATTTAGCAATAATAGGCCGTGTCCTAGAATTCCCAGGTTGTCTAGGTCCGAGGCGGTGAACTCGTTCAAAAGTGATGGTTTTAACCACGTCACCCGACAGCTTCAGCTGGTCCTGCATGAAGGTTCGAACCGAGGCCTCAGGATCCTCCTCGGTTCATTCTTGTATTCCAGAGAAGACTAAGTTATCACGCATGCTTCTGGCTTGGATGTCTAATATGGATTCTTTCATTTTTTTATTCTCACCGGATATCTGCGACATCTGATTGGTGAGTTGATGAACTGTTCCCTTTAGTTCCAAGTTCTCCTTAGCAAGAGATGCTAACTGTTGTTGGCTAAACTCTAACGAGTCCTTCAAGCTCGAAAATTCTCTGTGCAACACCTCCACTAAAGCCAACCGGGCGTCAAAGGTAGACAACTTCTGATTTATTGACTCCAGAATATCCGTAAAGCCAGAACAGTCAGAAGATGGTTCACTATCTGAGCTACCCGGTCGAAGGCGCTTCGCAGTAGGGGCGTTAGCATTAGCAATGTTAGCATTCTCGTTGGCTGAATCGTTAGCCGAATTGCTAGCACCGCCGGATATAACATTAGCGTTGCTCATGACTGAAAACACTCGTCAACAAACTATTCGAGCCCTCTCAAAGTATCCCCTTCCAGTTTTGTTTTTAGTAATTATGAGAAGGAAAGAAATCGGTTATTAAATTTTTAGTATTTTCTTAAATGAACTTACATAAAGATATATAGATTTAATTTAAATAAATATGGACTTACCAAAGATTTATCATAGTACGCACGGACGGGTTTGGAGTTTCTTTCAGCAGCAGCTCATTTGCACGTCCGCACCCAGGACTGAAAAGTTGTTGTTGCAGTGCAAAAATCACAGCACAGGCTTGTGACCTGGGCTGGAAACTGCAGCCGAGTTAATGTACACAGCAGAATTGTGCAAAATTGCAACTTTTTCACAAACTTTGGAACATTTTTAACATTTTGAGTAAAATTTTAGCCTGGTTAAAACCACACCCTGTCCTTCACTTCGCTTCAGACTAGGGTCTGGGACCTCTCCATTTTAAAACGATTCTTGCTGGAGGCATGGGCTCTGCTGAGGAACAAAACCATTGGATATTTTGAACAGTGCAAGCATTCTGCTCCCTCCCCTCAGAGCCATGTATGGCTGCTCCCCGTGCTCTGGTGAACTTGACAACTGCTCCGCCTCCTGCAGCTTTTCTCTTGCTGCCGCGCTGGAAATTCTGTGTTTATATGTTAATAAAACGTTTTAATAAAATACAATAAAACCATGGATCGCTGGTCCAGCTCACCAGAAGACCAGAACATCTGATGGGACTCGGTCAGCAACGTAAAACCCGAGTTTAATTCTCGTGACAACCTCAGCCATTTCCTTGTTCATTTCAGCGGAGGGAGAGAAGGAGGAGGGCGCGAGCGATCACTTGACTTTTGGCCCAAAAAACAAAAGAAAACTCCAGATAAGGGATTAAGAAGGGGAAATTAATAAATTTGTGTCACATATAAAACAGTTCTGCATCGCTTTGAATGAGAACATGCCGGTGCTCGCTGACTGCGCGCTGGCAGAGCCCTTTTATAGGGCTCTGCGCGCTGGGACAGGTGGGGGCGTGGGTTAGGGTCCAAAACTCCGTCCCTTCTGTTCTCTGATTGGTCCGAACAAAAATCTACCGGAGAAATGGTTGTTAATGAGAGAAGTCCCAGACTGTGCAGTGAAGGGAAATGAGAATTGAGCGGAGCTGTGCAGGAAGGCGAGGGCCAGGCTAGTAAAATTTCATGTGTAAAAACGGCTTGAATTATAAAATCTAATGACAAATGAATGTTCCTAATGCACAAAGAGAGTATTCCCAACTATATACACCTCTATGCAATCAAATCACTCAGAATGGATGTTAATCCTTGTCAGGATTCTGGTGTTTTAAGATGTTTTTGTCTTCTTCTGATCATTGAATTGAGTTTTCTCTGAGTCTGTTTTACTTGTGTTTTCAGATTTCTCAGTGTTTTTCCCTTCATGAACAGTAGTCAGTTCCTGCTCCTTCACCTGATCCTCTTCGTCTCTCCTCAGGTGTTTGTCACTGTCTATCATTAGTGTCCCTTTAAAATATGTTTCACTTTGTTTGTCCCTCGTCCGTGGACCGTCCTTCCTACATCCGGTCATTCCCCGTTCCTTTAATAATAATAATAAATTCAATTTATACCGCACTTTTCATTAATAAAAATCTCAAAGTGCTACAACAAATAAAACAAGTGATAAAATCAAGTAAAATCAATAATAATATCAACTAAGATTAAAGACAGAATCATGTGGAGGCAGAATAGGCCTGCTTAAAAAATAAATAAATAAATAAATAAAACAAGTGATAAAATCAAGTAAAATCAATAATAATATCAACCAAGATCAAAGATAAAATCATGTGGAGGCAGAATAGGCTTGCTTAAAAAGAAAAGTCTTTAAGCCGTTTTTGAAGTCAACCAGTGACTGTGGAGCTCTCAGGTAGTCAGGGAGGGAGTTCCACAGGCGGGGGGCAGCCACACAGAATGCCCGTTCTCCCATGGTCCTTTGTGTCTTCCCGGATCTGGTTATTTCCATGCGAGTTCTGCTGTCAGCTTTTCGTCCTTAATTTTTGTTAAATAAATCTATTTTCTCATTTAACCTCTGAGTTCCCCATGTCTGTCTGCACCCTGGGTGCAAACGTTCACTGAACACGATAACCCTTGAAAGACCTTATGGCAAGAAATCAGCCACACATTTATTTTTGTCTGTTTTTATTTATTTTTTATTTTTTATTGCTCTCAACCTCACAGTAACTTTATTACGCTTTCATGCTTCTTATGCCGGTTACCCACTGCACAACTCGAAACGCGCCTGCCGCCCCCTTTTGGCCGCTGGTCACGGTCCCACTGAACCACTGAACACCGTCTGATGACGTACACTAGGGGGTAGCAGAGGGAGGGGTCTCTGGCTTGTTTTCCGGGTTCAGTTGTTGTTTTAACTGCACCTCCGACGGTCTTCGATGAGATTAAAACTTTTTTTTATGTTTGGGGTGATCTACACTGGAGAGGACAGCAGCCTGTCAGCAGCAACTGTAAAAATGCCACGTTTCTTACCGGAGTTTGGTTCCAATTCCTGGAGGCTCGATCCGGTGAGTTTAAAAAGTCCGAAAAAAGTCCCGTTGTGGTTGTGTAATCAGATAGCGAGGCTCTCCCGACTGTTTGCCGGATGCGTCGAGCCGCCAGAGATCAACATTTGGGACGTCGGCGGCTCGACGGCGACGCGCGCGTGCGTGTGCAGGCTGCCCCCGCGCCGCTTCGATCACTTGAATCGCGCCGCTTCCTTGTTCGCCGTGACTCCACGCGTCTCCTCCATAGACTTTGAATGTAAACCGGCCGCTTCGGCCGCTCGACAAAGGGGGCAGTGGGTACTAGGCATTAGAGGAAAAACTGGCCAGATTAAAATACTGTACACTGTAGATACAACTTTTAATCCAGTGTTTATCATATTATAAAATAATGCATTCCTCCCAGAATTGTTTCTTTTTAACTCCTCCCAGAATTGTTTCTTTTTAACTCTATCTGTATACAGGTACTGTACTTTAAATTTTTACGTCAGCTCACTAGGTGGTGCAATGGTTTTACATTTGAGAGTCTCTGAAACATTTGGCGAAATGGACTTGAACGCGCTCTGGAAGAAACGTCTTTTGCCGTTGCTGTTGAGTCCCACCTTATATCTCGTCTAACACATTAGTTTTAGTTTGGAGGTACAGAGCAAAAATTTACTTGTGAACAATAGACATTTAATACCGGTACTAAAAAGCTGTTTCGCATACATGCAGGCTGCAGAATTGGACGTTTGTTGTAGAAAACAATATTAATTCACAAAACCAATGGGCTTAGACATATTCAGTCTTTAATGAGAAACAGTCATATCACAGAAAATGTAAAACCTCTCAGAGTATTTCCCTGGTCTGTCAGTTCTGAGCTGTTTCTAACTCTAAACTATATAGGAGCTCACTCCAAGGACTTCTCCCCCACCTCCCAGCATCACCTGCTATCAGGGCCAGTCTGGACTGGGCCCCACCGATGACCTCAAAGAGGTGCCTGACAGAAGAGAGTTCTTCGTATGGACTCCAGCGCAATTAGAACTTTCCCAATGATCTCATAACAATAAATAAATAACAGAACTCTCTGAATATCTCCACATTCTTCTCTGACTTGAATATGCTATTTAAATGAGCTTTATAAATAAATTTGACTTGACTTGACAGTCAGGATATACTCATAAGCAGATTATAATACTCAGATCAAAATTAACAAAATGTATTATGTTGTATTTTGTGTTTCCAATGCACTTTCCACAGATGACAGCTGGTGTTGGTTTCACCCAAAAGCAGGACAACATCAATGGTCGCACAACATTCCTGCATCTTGCTGGAATATCTGAGTCGAGAAACACAAAATACAAATCAGAACATGGATTTGTCAATGGGTAGAGTTTAAAAACTGTATATTTTAAAAAATTACTTTTGGACTGATGAGGGAAAATGGCTAATTTTGCCATAAAATAAATGTTTTGCTTTTTAAAATAAAATAAAAAATAAAAAACTGATGTTTTTTTTTTTTATTTTTAACTAAAGGCCCTTAGAATAATATAAATTATCATGTACATTTGATATTCTTATTTCAGGCTGAGATAGTGTTCCAGCCTTCCATTATATTTACCTGCTTCTTCCTTTTTAGCAGAGTTGCAATTTTTGGCCCAACTCTAGAGCTGTCATTTCTAACTTGAGCCCTAAGCCCGGCCCCACCCAACCTGAATTTGGGGTGGGCTGAGCCATGATAATGTTCTGGATGGGTGGGCCTGGTCAGTGTCAGGCTTTTGATTGGGTAAGGATCAGCTGCTATCCAGTTATATGATAACATGACCTGCCATACCATCACTAGTTGCACATGGCCATTTCATCATGAGCTGATCGGCCTTGAAAGAGGTATAAAGTTAATTTAAGCTTCAGATGGGACTATACTGCCAGTTGGCCATTCAGCACCCAAATGGACATTAATTCAGTCACTGCACTCAGCAGAAGAGCGCAGCTGATGATCCAAACAGGTGAGATCGCAAAGCAGATGTGTCAGAGCAGGGTTCATCATGAGTATTGCAGAATGCAGGCAGAAACAGGGTTTAAGTGTTTTTTTACAGCCATGAAAGGACAAACACCCTCAGCTCTGATCATCTGCCCTTTTTATTCAGCTGCACATCCCCGATTGTTAACAACTAATTAAAAATGTTGGATTTTTTCCGGGTTCTGACCTGTAATTACTGTTAATTGGTTGGGTCGGGTGGGGTTCGGAAATGATGACTGCGGTCTGAGGTTGGATCCGAATTTTTTGGGCCCGAATGCAACTCGGACCGACCTGACCCCAACTTCAAGCCGGGTCAGGCCAAAATTATGTGCTTGATGGGCGGGCTGGGTCGGTCTCAGGTTTTTGATGCAGTTTTAATTGCACAAGTGGCCCCACCCACCCTTTGCTCTTATCACACATGTGTAGTGGACCTACCCAGGGTCAAACTAAGGTTTTTGAACTGTCCAGTGATGACCTTTACTGACCTCTCAGTAAAGCGAGACATTTACTACAAATTATTCCATTAGTTGTAATCTGAGAACGTAGTCACCAAAAGAGACTATTTCTATCTTTGATTTTATTCTAATGTAATCAAAAGAATAACTTTTGTCATTTTCATGATATATGTTATATGCTGTTATTCTTTTAATATGGAGTATTACTGTGTTACTTGATCAAATGAAAGGGTGTCAAAGTTCAGACAAAAGGTCAAACTGACTTACACAGAAATTGTTTTTGTTGAGTTTCAGCTAAAACTCTCATCTAGCGTCTGAAAGTCTCTTCACTCAGATATTTTTCCTAAACAATTTCCCTCTGCTGCTGGCTGTAACCTTGGGTCGTGATAACGGCAAGTGAACTCCTCGACTGCTTCTTCTGGACCAATAAAAAAGAGACAAGTCTCTCTCATCTTGGATCCTTCCAAAAAGTTCTAAGCTGTTGCTGGAACTGGGAGTCTGCTGGGAACTTCAAGATGTGAGGTCGTCCCTAAGGGCTGGATGAACTCAGTCACACGCTAAGGACACGTCATCCAGTTAAGGACTAATAACATGCTGTTATGAGTCCACTTAGAACGAGCGTAAGCTCAAAACTTTGTTTATTCCTTCCTGGAATAGTTATCTTGAAGTCAGAGGCCAGGAGCTGACGCATTTTCTGATGACCAACGCGAAACCAGGAGACGTTGAAAACGTAAACGAGAACCGGCTCGGACGTGCTGGGCCTGAAGGACTCTGTGCATCTGAAAGGCTGGTGTCATCTCTTTATCAGACTCGTCGTCGAAGGTAAAGAGCTGTTTACAAACGTACCTGGATTTTAGCAGAAGTCGGATGGGAAGTGTCACTTCTGGTAACATGCTCAAGACAATTTCCTTTAAACCATCTCTCCATCTTTCCTCCTACCTCTTCTCCCCTCTAAGCTGGAAACTAGTTAAGTCATAGAGCCTCAGACTAAATATGTTAACATCCTGTATTTATGTCTGTTGTGTTACAATTTAAATGTGCTGACATGTTAAATTGCAAGAAAGTGAAATCATGTCAATCAAGTGTAATGGTGTTAATTTAGTTGATTTATTTTAAATAAATGGTAGTGTCCTTGACATACCAAACTAAGTTAACGTGTCCATTGTCACTCTATGGCTTCTGTTTTACTTATCCATCATAAAGATCACAGAAATATTGGGTAAACTGAAAAAGAAAAGAATCCGTGAAATTACTATTCAATCTGAATAAGTAATTAATTAAGGATAACGAGGTCAGCTTAATACTGACCCCTGATAAAATCCTTTACATCTGGGTGGCACCGCATGTGTTTAAAGACACAATCTGGTGGCTCCCTCATGTTTCCTTCACATGTGAGGATTTGCAATTGACCCACAACAAGCTACATAATGGAGCTGGAAAGTATTAAACAAAAGCTAAAAACAGGAGAACTCACATTACAAAGTCGGCACAGTGAAACCTGCTGATGTGTGTCAGGTGCACGCTCAGGTCCAACTGGCAGTTGAAGGGGGTTAATTAAAAAAAGTCAAGTTAAGCTTCAGATGGACAACCGGATCATCGGCCGTGTGTGTCCCACTCCACCCTGCTCATCTGCGGTGAAGAATGTTGCAGCATCTGAAGCTAACGCCTAAGCGAGCAGCGTGTTCAATTAAAATAGACTTGTTCTATATTTTTCCTAAGAATTTTGCTCCAAAAATATTTTTGTTCATCTGTACAATAGCCTATATTTAGAATTTTTTTTTGGCTATTTGTTTTGTATGTTAATATCCATTCAGTGGCTTGTTAATAAACACAAAATCTTATATCTTCCTTTCTTTGAAACACATTTTTTAAATATCATGTCAAACTGATTTGTTTTCAATAACAGTAAAGGTTTATTTAAAAAAATGTCTTTTTTTTTTCGAGTTTGGGCCTGTAATTAAAGGAAAATTGGTCGGGTCGGGTTCGGAAAATATGTTTACGGGCTTGGGCCAGTTCTGTCAAGAGTTTTTTTAGGCCTGAGTGCAACTCTACTTTTCGGGGTTGCGGGGGTCACTGGTGTCCATATTCAGCAGTCATGTGAGAGGCGGGAGACACCCTGGACAGGGGTTTTTTTTTTGGACTGATTAGGTAAAATGGCTAAATTTTCCATAAAATAAATATTTTGCCTTTAAAATTCAAATAAAAAACTGATGGGTTTTTGTTTTTAATCAAAGGCCCTTAGAATAAAAAAAAATCATCCCTCCATTCCATCACAAGGACACAGAGACAAACAAGACAACCAACCATTCACTCTCTCACACACCTTGGGACAAGTTAGAGTTACCAGTCAGCTCAACATGCATTGTTTTGGTCTGTGGGAGAAAACCAGAGCACCAGGAGAAAACCCACGCATGCACGGAGAGATCATGCAAACTGCACAGAAAGGCCCCTGGCCGGGATTTGAACCAACGACTGTCGAAGCGGCACCTCTACCAACTGAGCCACCATTGTTTAGCCCGTGCTAAAAGATTGAGTTAACTATGTTGGTGCGTGACTTGTAAGCCTGTATAAAACTTCTCGTTCTCACAGCTTCCATTCAGAATTGAAAAAGACTTCTGGACAGAAGTCGAAACGTTTTCTGCAACAAATAAAGTCCAGTTGATCCTGTATTGAACGCCTTTTTTGATTTCATCATGTCCTGGACGACTGAGAATCTTCACCAGCATGTGGGAAAGAAATATTAAATAATATAATTTTTAAGCAGTAAAGTTTGATTTGGAGTAAAACAGCCTCCTCAGTTCATTTGCCACACTTGGCCTTCAAAAATTTCACCCGGTGCTGCTTTTTAAGAGGCTGGAAGCTGCTGCCTTAACATTTCAAAGGTCCACTCTCCACAGGGAGCTGACTGTTTGTAACTCACATTATTGTTCATGCTCGTCTTCTTTCTGTGAAGGTAAAGGTTGAAATAAGTTTCCACCTCTTTGATAAAAAATCTAAAAAAACCACCACTGAGTTAAAGGGGGACTTTGGTTGGACAGAGTAAGCATATTTGAGCGTGACGAGAGTCTGATTGCACCGGGGAATAGATTCTTCCACAGAGTCCCACTGCAGCACCGCCGGAGTGAGCGAGGAAAATGAGACTGCCTTCCCTGCAGTTTCTGTTTGCTAATAGTTTCTGCTCCAGTTATAAGGTGCTCATTAATCACAAAAGAATCAAGCTGCTTTCTGGAAAAAGAAAGCGTACAAAACACTTTTCACAGAAATACCAACGTTGGCTGTTTTGCATGTTTTTCCTCTCGTTTTGAAGTCAAGTGACATTTACTTTGGAATTGCATGTCAAGCAGAAGGTTTGTCCAGTGAAGTGAGACAAAGTTCAGGCAGAGACTACAGGGCAGAGCGAAATGCCACAGAGAGGGAAAGAACACTTTATTCATTCGTGTTCCTCTCTAATGTTCTTGGACTAAGGTTCTGTCCTTTGTGTCACGTTTAGCGCCTTCAGAATTACAGCCGATCTCATGTTATTCAAGCAAAACACGAATCTGGCCCTTTGGATTTCCGGTGTCCTTTTAACAAGAATACCTCACATGTTGGTGACATTTTAGATGGAAATACAGGCAAAAGTGTGCTTATTCAATAGGAGACTCACTGGAAGTACAGAGAAGAAAAGGGTGTTTATATGAATGTGGCCCACATGACAGTCATGCAGAGACAAATTTTCTGCTTCAGCGTGTGGACTTTTTACACGTTAGCTGATTAAACTCGTGAATTTTTTTGCACTTTGCATTCCTAAATAACATTTTTCACACATTGTTTGTCAGCTTGCTCTGAAAAACTTGAGATAGTTTCCAGTGAACAACAGCAACTTTGTGCCATCTGAATGTTACCAAACCGTGTTTTGCTGTTATTGGCCTTTTTATTATTGTAGCTTTGGAAGACTGACCGGCAGCCTGTGTGCAAAAAATAGTGTTGTTTTTTTTGTTCGGCTTTTCTTTTACTTAAAAAAGAGAGTTTAGCACAATGTACCCCTCATGGTAAATGGAGAAATATGTGTATTAATCTGAGTGTATCTTGTTTGTGAGGATTTTCCTGACTTCATGTCTGTCGTGTTTGGGATCATTAATGTGCTCATGACATTAAGATTTTGTAATATGAATGCATTTTTGGAAGATAACATTCAAAACAAATTTCCACCTCTGAGATGAACAGTTGTTGAGATATTTGAATGTGCAGTAACAGGAAGTGATGTAAAAGGGGAACGCCTGCATGTGAACAGAGCGTTGCTACAATGGCTAACAACAGACAGCAGAGAAGAATCGGATGCTTCTTTAGATTATTTAGAGTCACGATCAGAGAGGGATCAGTCAGAGTTCAAATATTATTGTTTCAATAAAGAAAGGCCAGGAAGTTCTCTTTTGGTGTTACTTCCTGTTTCACTCTGGCTGCACCATGTTCAAAATAAAAATGCCAGTTATTTGATAAAATGGATAAAATCATTATAATGTAATCATGGTGTGGGGCTCTTGGGGTGCCTGGTCCTTGGTGTGCTGAGCCGGCTTCCCCAGGCTGCTGTTCCCTGCTGCTCTAGCTCTCAGCCTGGGGCTGGCTTGCGGTCGCTNACAGAGAGGCTCTGTCTGGCTGTCTATGTGGCCTGTTTACAAAGTAGGTCTTGGATTGGGTTATGGGTGGTCCCCTCTCTTGGATCAATCTGGGGCCTCCATTTTAGGTGGGTCTACTTCCCCCTATTGCACTCCCTTCTGGTGGCGGGCCCCCCTACCGCTGGTGCATTGGTGGCTCTCGGCATCTGGTCTGGGTGATTGGGTGTGTGCCGGCCCGCCCTGGTGGCTGTTTACCAGGGCCTGGGTGCCCTGGTTCTGTCGGGCCTCTGTTGGGGGGTGGTATGACCTCAGGACTTTGGGCTCGGTGTCCATGGCCAGATCTACTCTGGAGGGGCGGGTTGCCTGCAGGGTCTGTGGGCTCGTCGCTGCAGCCTCTTGGGGTCCCTGCATTGTGGTTGCTGGGGATCGCCCTGGACTTCCCTCTGCTTCTCTCTGGGGAGGTGTGGTTGCCCCTGCTGGTGGGGGGGCTCCCAGGGCTCAAGGCTTGGGGGCTGCTGTGTGTCTGTGGCTCTGGTCCTCCCAGTGTTGCCATTGTGTCCTGTGGGGGTGGGTCTGTGGGTCCCCACGTCCACTATTGAACATTCTTATGGAGAAATCTTATAATGACAAGCATGCTCACACAGGTGTTTAGATTCAGGTGTTTATCAGATACACACTCAGTTGGGATGTGGTGGCCACTAATACATCTTGTATTACCATGTACCTTATAACGTACTTTCAAATGATGTTATAAGTATCATGATACATGTTGCTTGTTGTTGTGGTTTCTCAATTTTGTCTTTTTTCTTTCCACAGGTCTAGAGGCAGACTTCAATGATGTTGATTTGTGTTCTTCTACCTCTCTCTCTCCTCTACTCCTATCTCATTCTTTTCCTTTTAACCCTTCTCTCACTTTTTCTACCTTTGTTTTCTTCTTTGTCTTTTCATCCCTGTGTCCATTACATCTTAAACAAACCCAAAGCAAATTCTAATAAAGCTTTATTTATATATCAAGTGGAGCATTAAGGCCAGCCATAATGCTCTGCTTGTGAAAGTAAATCTGTTAGAATTATTGTCTGAGTGTCGAGGTGATGCCCGAGTGCCACAATGCCGAACAGGACAAGAAGAAAAAAAATATACTAGAGTCACGATCAGAGAGAGATGACAGTCAGATTTCAAATATTGTTTCAATAAACAAAGGCCAGAAAGTTCTCTTTTGGTGTCACTTCCTGTTTTACTCTGGCTGCACCAAGTTCAAAATAAAATATGCCAGTTATTTGATAAAACGGATAAAATCATGATAATTTTGCCAAATTTCCTAAATATGACTTCTTCCATTTTTTATTTGCAGTAAATGAATGTAACGGGCACTTTAAAGTGACAGTTCAGATCTTTTATGCTGGTGAAGATTCTCAGTCGTCCAGGACATGATAAATCAAAAAGGCGTTCAATTCAAGATCAACTGGACTTTATTTGTAACAGAAGACGTTTCGCTTCTCATCCGAAAAGCTTTATCAATTCAATGAACCAGACTGTGTGTGCGTGTGGATTTATAACAGGAGTCACGCACCATCATATGTAAATTGCAAGCTGAGGTAACACATACATGTAAATTGACAGATCACACCTTAACAGTAGGGAGTTCCCTTGAAGTCTCTGACAGCAAGACACAACAACTGTATGTAAATTGACAAAAAACACCTCACAGCCCAACAACAGAGGTTTCTCAACAAACTTTGCTAGTCTAATTCACAGACAAGACACCTCTGCTCCCATCCGGTGTAAAACGTTTGTGAATCAGCCCCAAAACTGAGTTGTAAGTCTTGGAAAGTTGAAATCTCAGACCTCCTCCTCTGTTAAGAGAAGGTTTTTCTCTCTTAACATACAAAGCTTCCTTAACACCCCTCTCAAACCATCTGTGCTCTCGGTCCAAAATTTGCACATTTTCATCCTCAAATGAGTGTCCCTTGTCCGTGAGGTGGAGGTGAACAGCGGAGTTTTGTCCAGAGGTGGTGGCTCTCCTGTGTTGGGACATTCGTCTGTGAAGAGGCTGCTTCGTTTCTCCAATGTAACGGTATGCAGTCCAGTGCAGCGAGGTCTGCTCAGACCGTTACATTGGAGAAACGAAGCAGCCTCTTCACAGACAAATGTCCCAACACAGGAGAGCCACCACCTCTGGACAAAACTCCGCTGTTCACCTCCACCTCACGGACAAGGGACACTCATCATAATTAAGGCAGTTGCTAGTAGTTACTTAAGTGTATTTGTGAACCCTTCTAAAGTAAAGACTATTCATGCTTTATTAAGGTTTTGTTAATGTTTAATAAATCCTAAATAGCCACAAGTTATTTTTCACTTGGGGAAATCAGACAAAATGAATTCACTATCTATTAATCCTGCAATGCATCATTAATTAAGGCAGTTGCCAGTGTTGGGTGTAACGCGTTACTTAGTAACGCGTTACAGTAATCACATTACATTTTTCAGCAACGTGGTAGTGTAACGCACTACTTTGAAAATGCCTGTAATATATTACAGTTACTAACAAAACCTTACATTAGTTACTTGCGTTACAATCAGGACCTTTAGGAGAATAGTTTAAAAAAAAAATTTAATTTACCTTTCGGAGAAAAGTTGTGGGACGACGGAGCAGACGCATGACTGTCACGGGGAGAAAACAAAGACGTACGCGATGACGTCGGAACGTCATACGTCAACGTACATAGACATATAAAGGACTGGTACATAGACATACATTGGAGGGAATGAATGAACAACATGGCGGAGATGGAGGAGAACTCGGCGATTTCATTTTATGGATGGAAGTATTCACATTATTTTTCTTTTGTCGCGAGAAAGGACAAGAACATTACAGTAGTGTGCAAGCTATGTCTGGGCCACAACAAGACACTGTCTACTGCTACGAACTCGACGTCAAATCTTTACAAGCATTTACAAAGACAACACGCTAATGCTAAGCTAGTTGCTAAAGAGCCGCAGAGGGATGGTGAAGCAAGTTTGATGCCGCCACCGTGTAAGCAGGCTCGGCTTGAATTTCACCGCCAGGCATCCACTACAAAGGCTGAGGTAAACAAACTTGTAGCAGCGTACGTAGTGAACGAAGTGTTGCCAATTTCAACTGTTGAGTCCCCGTATTTCCGGAGAATTCTGAGCAAAATACAGACAACAGGAGGTGAACTGGTATCGTCAGACAGAAAAACGTTTTCAAAGTACCTTGACCAGTGTTATGTGAAGATGGAAAATGAACTGAAAAAAACGTTTGAGGGCTTGGAGTATGTGTCAACTACTGCAGATATTTGGACCTGTCATAACAAAAGTTTTTTGGGCATGACAGCACATTGGATCAACCCAGCCAACTTTAAAAGAGAAAAGGCTGCTATTGCCTGCAAACGGATAAGAGGAAGACACACATACGACGTTGTGGCAAGTGAAATTGAACAAATTCATTCAGCATTTGGACTAACATATAAGGTAACAGCAACTGTTACAGATAACGGGTCAAACTTTGTTAAAGCTTTTAAAGTCAAAGTCAACTTTATTGTCAGATCTGCAATATGTACAGTGCAGGACATACACAGGACCGAAATTGCGTTTCTCTCAGTCCCTCGGTGCAACAGTAAACATCTAAACATTGAAACACTGAAACATATAATAATAGACATAAGCATAAAAATAGTAAAACTAACACTGTCCTGAGTTTTTTTGCATAGTGGTATAAAAAAAGAGTATAAAAAGTATAACTAAAATAAACTAAAGGTTTCTAGCATTGACATTTGCAAAGTGGCAAAGCAGCGTATGAGTCAATGTACACAGTATATGTATGAGGTAGTAGTTGATGTTGTTGTAGAGGCAAAAAGTGGCATATGCAGTAAGGCACATTGGGCATCCCTAAATAAGACCGTAAGATGTAAGATTAAGATGTATGAGGCTCCAGCAACAGATTCAGATGAAGAGGATGGGGATGAAGAGACAGTGTTTACTGATGTTGATGAAGTCCTATCTAGTGGCACCTCAGGACAATATACCTCAGCGTTGTCGCCAAACACATGATGAAGAAGACCTTTGTGCGCCACAGACCTCTACCTCCTTGAAAAAATGTGAACTTGACTTTTTCAACTTTGAGGAAGAAACTGCAGCACCTCCTGACTGTGAGAGTGAAGTATTTGATTACCTAAAGTCAGGTTCAGAGATTGAAATCTTAAATAACTTTCCTAACATAAAGTCTTTATCAGTCAAATATAACACAGCAACACCCTCAAGTGCACCAGTGGAGCGGCTTTTCAGCCTGGGCAGTCTGGTGCTTAGTCCAAGAAGGAATAGACTGACTGACAAGCGATTTGAAAAACTGTTGCTTATGAGGTACAACCACCTTTTTGACAAACCTGCTCTGTAAATGTAGAGGTAAACATCTCTGACTCAGAAAAGACCATCACATTTCAGAGGTTTTATTTTTTATTTTGTTTTATTTTTTTTAAACGGAAGTTTTACATTTTGATATTTGCCATACCTTTTGAATGGCACATTTATGCATTGTGCTTTTTAGCACTGCTGTTTTACTTTTTCATTAAAAATGAGTGTCAAAAAGATCTCTGTCATTATTGAAAGATAAAAATTAATACAGGTTAAATCTCAGGTCTTAGAGTAATCCGAAAGTAATGTAACTAAGTTACTTTCAGAACTGAGTAACTAAGTAGTGTAATATGTTACTTTTTTTAAAAGTAACTTGTAATGTGTAACTAATTACTTATTTTGGGTAACTACCCCAACACTGGCAGTTGCTAGTAGTTACTTAAGTGTATTTGTGAACCCTTCTAAAGTGAAGACTATTCATGCTTTATTAAGGTTTTGTTCATGTTGAATAAATCCTAAATAGCCACAAGTTATTTTTCACTTGTGGAAATCAGACAAAAATCAAGAGACGTTGAATACCAAAAACAGGTTTGTATTGACATTTTCTAAAAGTCAATAAAACATACATCTGTCAGTTAGATGTTCCCACCGCTAGTTAGAACGACTTCGTCACGTTTTGCAAATTAAAAAACCGTGTAGGACTCGCTGCAGAAGAAGCCTGCAGTTTAACAAAACCGAACTACGTCCACACCAACGAATTAGTCTTTCCTCTCATCAGTGATGTCGTCTGCTTTCTCTTCGCTTGTGAAACTTTGTTCAGTCACATTCTGACGGTCATGAGCACTCGTTTGACTCGTTTTGAAGCGAAAACAACGCGCTTTGGAGACTAGCTTAGCTTTTAAGGCTGAGTTACAACAAGCCAGAGACCCCTCCCTCTGCTACCCCCTAGTGTACGTCATCAGACGGTGTTCAGTGGTTCAGTGGGACCGTGACCAGCGGCCAAAAGAGGGCGGCAGGCGCGTTTCGAGTTGTGCAGTGGGTAACCGGCATTAGACTTTCGCTTTGGTCCGCAGGCTGGAGCGTGCGCGCCGCGCGTGCACACAGCCGTGCGGCGAAATGCGTTCACAGTGTCGCCTCTGTGTTTATGGTTGACGCACAGCGGCGCATGGCAAAGTGCTGTTCTTTTACGGACCAGCAGGAGGCAGTACCCTCTAAAACCTGTGCATATGTTGCAAGAAAGGTGTAGAAGAAGAAATCAACCGTAGAAGAAGAACTGTTTGAAATCACACAACAAAAACAAATAGCTTTCTGCTCGCGTGCTGAACTGTTGTCTTTATTTGCGGTTTTAATGCATGGAGTCAGCGGAGGAGAAAGCGATCACGTGACTTTTGGCGAAAAAACAAAAGAAAAGTCCGACTCCAGATCAGGAATGAAGGATAATTTAATACATTTTGTGTCACAAAACATTCCTCCATGCGTCGCGACTCCGTCTCCACGACCACAGCGGCGCAAACAGCTGCAGGCTCCGGCGTGAAGAGGGTGAAGGCTGTCGGTGAGGACCTGTCAATCAAATCGTAGCGCCCACCGCGCGCGCGCAGGGCTTGCGGAGTTTCAAAAATTCAGAGGTGCACGGCACGCGCTAATCCCCTGCGCGGGGCCAACGCGCAGGGGCGGGGACTGTGAAATTGCGTCACTTTTGGAGCGCGCACCCTCGCGCGCTGCGCGACGCGTCAAGTATGAA
>JBBPBX010005456.1:0-15309 GCA_038048925.1 Garcialebias charrua
AAAATCACACACACACAGTACCCCCAACTCCTGTAAAGATATATCGGTGTTTATTTGTTCAATGTGATTAATCAAAACCAGTTAAATGTGATCATTGGTGCTCTTTATTAAGAAAATCAACATGTCACATTTCAGGAACTGATTATTATAGACACATTAAATGTTCACTAATGAATATTTCTATATTTATCATCACAGTAATAGTGTTACACACATTATTAGTTGTTAACACTCAAAATTAGTGTTTACCTATACTGTAACCTAAACATTTAAGGAATAAACATTTTTATTAATCACTTTAAAAGTTATAAATGTTGTCTTTGGTGCATGTTTGCTTTCCAAATATATGTCCAAATGTCATTCACACGGTGTGTGTGAATGACAGGCATAAAACACTTTGTAAAACGGTGCTTTATGAAGTTCAGTCCGTTTCCTTCTATCAGTTGACCGGCAGTTCTGCCACATCCAATATGGCGGCCGCTCTGACGTACCGCCGCTACGGACCAGCCCACTCAACGAGGCGTCCACTAACTGCCTCACCAGTTCTCTGTTGGGATCGCCCTGGCAGATGACAATAGCCAATCAGTGATGGAGAAAGGTCAGAGGAGCTTTGCTATGAAATAATGATGAATGATTGTTTGAAATTCATTTAATAGTTAACTCAGAAACCGCCGATCTGACTCCAAATCCGCCCAAATTATCACCACCCGCCCGAAGCTATTTTTAGCCGCTAAGTAGAGAGTGAAAACCGCCCAAATGGCGGTAAACCGCCCAATCTGGCAACACTGCCTTCTGACTTTTGCGGGTAAAGAGTGCTTTGTGTGGGTGGGACTCTCTCTGGCAACACCGGTCACACCGGTGTTTACGTGTGTCTTTACATCCGGGGCAGCGTCGGCAGCGCCGGGACCCTCCATCAATGTAGAGGCGTTTGCGGCATAGATATAATGAGTGTTTATTATATCTATGGTTTGCGGGACCGGGACCCTCCATCAGTAGTTGGGGCGTCTTCTATAGCAACTTCATCCGGCGAAGCCATGCTGTCCGTGACGCTGGCTTGCTAGGGGCTCTGCTAGCGCTAGCATTAGCGTCTCGCGAGACAACGTTACCTCTCAACGAGAGATATCGCGGGAGTTTAATATCGCCTAATATTGAGGTAAGCTGAAAGTTTTTGTTTTTTTTATCAGTTGATTACTGACTTCTAGTGACCTAGTAACATACTAATGTTGTATAATAAATATAAACGTGAAAGACAACAAAACCAGGAGAACCCTTGACCAATTTGTTCTGCACCGGGCAACACCAGAGGCAGATATGGTATGTAAAAAAAAAAAACTGCCATCAGTTCTGTCCAGAAGTGGTTTGACTTCTCAGAGGAAAACTGGCTCTTTCACCTTCAGCCCCTCTCTCTGGCATCTGGAAAAATATCCTTTGAGGAAGTGGAGAAGATCACTGAAAGTCTTCACCTGGTTGGCAGGTAAAAATTCAATAATTTCCAGTGTAGTGGTGAACCATGTTTAATTATTGATAGTTATAAACAAAAGTGTACAATTGACACGTACAAATAAATACATAATTGTGAATTTACTTTACACTATGCAAACATACAACCTTGTCCATCTTTAAAAAAACACAGTTCATATAGGTAAATTAATAAATACATTTCAAAATGTAGTTTAAATACAATGCTAAATTATAAATATAAACAATACACGTTTTTCCATTTATTTATCACTACATAACCTAGGCTATGTATCACTAATGAACTTTAACACCTTTTGGCAGGCTGAACATGTCTATGGATGAGCTGTATGAGGAATGTGTGACTGCAAACAGCCTGATAGACCACCTCACCACCTCACCTCAGGAGAAAGAAAGGTGGCAGTCCCAGGGAACAGCAGAGAAGTGGATGCAAGTTCTTCAGGCAGCTGACCTCTCCAACATCCAGCTGTTGTATCCTTTGTCCTCAGCATCCCATCTTCCACTGGGTTTGTGGAAAGGATTTTCTCTTTCATGAAAAGTAAGTGGACTGATGTGCGAAACAAATGTTCTACTGAACTAATTAGAAGTGAGCTCATTGTCAGTCTAAATTATGAAATGTCTTGCTCAGAGTTTTACTCTTTGGCACTGAAAAACAGAGCATTCCTTGCTGCAGCACGATCTCAGCAGAAAAACAAATGGAAAAAATAGGTTGACTCCATAATGTAACGTTCCACTGTTTAGTTTACAAGTTTTTTATTTTTACTACAAGTGGAAAGCCATGGCCTTTGAGGCACAATGTGTTTATGTTTACAGATTTACTACAAACTTTATTTGCACGTTGCACTAAATGCACTATTACAGAATGTTCGTATTGATTTTTTGTTATTTAATACTGTTTTAAGTTATTAAGCAGGACAGAGGTCTGTTTAAGAAAGATACATAATTCTGTTTTAAGTTATTAAGCAGGACAGAGGTCTGTTTAAGAAAGATACATAATTCTGTTTTAAGTTATTAAGCAGGACAGAGGTCTGTTTAAGAAAGATACATAATTCTGTTTTAAGTTATTAAGCAGGACAGAGGTCTGTTTAAGAAAGATACATAATTTTCAAAAGATATGTTTGTTTCTGGCAATTCTATTTGCACTAAAAATAAATGGTTAATTGTGTAATAATTTGTTTATACATATTTTTATAATTCAAAAACACGTATCCAAATGAATTCAGGTTGATTTCAAAGTGAGGAGGGGCAGGCAGGGTGTTTGTGTGTGTGTGTGTGTGTGTGTGTGTGTGTGGGGGGGGGGTTAAATGGGGTGACCAGCCCTGCCGAGAGGTGTCCCTTATTTATTTATCAAGGAGTTGGCAACCCTATTTTCAATGGGCATATATGCAGTTAAGACAGGTAGCTTAGTGCACCCCTAGTTTTTCAACATTAACAATATAATATAATTGTGGGCACCTCCTTGCCCTCACTGCAGGACTTACACAGTAAACGCCTCACTCGGAAAGCCCACTGCATGGCAGGTGATCCCACACACCCACTACACAGCTGCTTCAGACTGCTGCCATCAGGAAGGAGACTGAGGAGTCTCCAGGCTCGAACCAGCAGACTGAGAGACAGCTCTGTTCATCAGGCAGTCAGGATGCTAAACACTCTGCCTGCTCTGCCCCCCCTCCCATTTGAACTGCCTTAACACTAAAACTTTCTCACACATTACCACACAACACAAAGATTTTAACACTGGACTCTGTGTCATCAAACGGGTTATTCACTAAACTCTCGGTCATGTGCTCATACAGTTTGCACTACTTCTCATACTTGCACTAATGTTTGTATTACATCACTGCCTATAATCATAATACTGTTTACATTCTCTGTTTACATTTATTAATACTGTTTACTTTTATTACTACTGCTTACATGTAATTACTACTGTTTACATTTTCACTACTCTAATATCTACACCACTGCTGATACATATACAGTGTGCTCTGAACGGTCTTATTTAGGGATGCCCAATGTGCCTTACTGCATATGCCACTTTTTGCCTCTATAACGACATCAACTACTACCTCATACATATACTGTGTACATTAACTCATACGTGTCAGGATGGCACCAGGATGGCGCCATCTAGTGGGTATCCTTTGTTCTGTTCTCCTTTTGTTTTCTGTCAGCCAGCTCTAGATATTTGTTTTTAGTTTTATTTAGTTTCCCTTGTACCAGTTTTCCCAGCTTCATGGTTAGCCTTATTCCTTAGATCCTGCCCCAGTATTTATTAATGTTTAGGTTTGGTAATTCCCCTGGTCTCCTTGTTTATCAGTTCTTACTTCTTGTATTTAGTTTCTACATCTCCAGTCCTTTACTTCTAGTTTAAGTCTCCTTGTTNAGGAAGGAGATGGTGGTGGATTTTGCTAAGAGAATGGAAATGGCTGTAGTCGACACTTATTTTCAAAAGAGAGAGGAACATAGAGTGACCTATAAGAGTGGAGGGAGGAGTATGCAGGGTGACTACATTCTTTGGAAAGAGGGATGATTGGGGATTTTAAGGTTGTGGCAGGGGAGAGCATAGCCACAGCACCAGATGGTTGTGTGTAAAATACCTGGTGTTGTAAAGAAAAAGGGTGAAAAAAAGAATAAGACCAAATGTTGGAAGCTGAGGAAGGAGTTGTGGAGTTCAGAAAGGAGCTGCTAAAGGATCTGGGTGATAAGAAAGAGCTTCCAGATGAATAGACTACTACAACAACAGTAATTAGTGAGACGGGTAGGAAGGTACAGCTAGCCCCCGACCTACAAACGAGTTCCGGACCTAAGGACCGTTCGCAGCTCGATTCTGCCGTAGCTACGGGGTGAAAATAACGTCTTGTTCATAGGTCCTGATTTCGTTCGTACGTCGCGGAAATAACGCTAACGGAGCGCCGCACACACATTTATCGGCATGAGACTGAACAAGCGGACATACTGGGCCATAAACATGCACAGAACTTTATTTACAAACACTTATCTAACACATTACACCACACATTCATCCATAAACACACACAGTAACTGTACAGCATGTACAGTAGTGTGCAGTAATGTTAAACATTGCTATTCAGCACAGCACATTCAATACTGTAAAATTATTACAGAATAAAATAATTAATTAATACAGAATAAATAAAAATATAATTTCTTACTTTGAGATAGTCAAAGCCGACATCTTAGGTTGCCATGCGTTGATGTTGTCGGGCCGAGCAACGCGGCGGCTCGGCGAGCGAACCACGGCAGTTGCTCGAGGCCTGTGTTAGCTGCGTGTTAGCCAGACCATGAGCTGGTGTTCGCGCTGCGGTGGGCGCGATGACTGAGCGATCGGCGATCGATCCGCGGCTGCTGCTCCAGGCTGAGACGTCCACAGAGTTCACAGAGCGATTCCAGCTAGTAATTTATCCATATGAGGCAATCCTGGAACAAACACAGTCCTCACAGCCAGCTGCCGGGACAACAGACCTACCTAAAATGGCTGTCGGGGCATTTCCTGGAACGGCCGGAAGTTGCGCAATTATGATAAAAACTTATCATTTTTATTAAAAATATTATTTATAAAGCCTTTAAAACAACCACAGCTGCAACAAAGTGTTGTACACATGAAATTAATAACATTTAAACACACACAAAAAAAAAGATTTTTTTTCTCACATTTTTATTAAATTATTAAATATGATACGTTCGTAGGTCCGGGTTGCCGTAGGTCGCGGGCGCCGTAGGTCGGGGGTTACCTGTACTTTGTGTGTCATCTGGACAAAGAATTGATGATAAGGAAACCTGGTGGTGGAATAGTGAAGTGCAAGAAGCTGATCAAAGAAAGAGGTTAGCCAAGAAGAAATATGACAGTGAGAGGACTGAAGAGAGGACACAGGAATATAAGGAGCTGGGAGTCATATGGGAGGCTGGACACCAAAGAGGGCAAGAAGGACCTGTACGATTGGTGAGACAGAGGGATCTGGCTGGAAAGGACGTGCATCATGTTAGGCTTGTTGAAAATAGGAATGGTAATGATCTAACAAGTGAGGAGAATGTGATGGGAAGATGGAAGGAGTACTTTGAGGAGCTAAGGAATGAAGAGAATAAAAGAAAAAGAAGAGTAGAGGTCATAGAAGCTGTGAATCAGGAAGTGGGAAAGATTAGTGAGGGTGAGGTTCAGAAAGCTTTGAAACTAAAAAGGGGAAGGCAGTAGGATCTGATGACATACAGTGGAGGTTTGGAACTGTTTTGGAGAGATGGCAGTGAAGTATTCAACGGTATATTTGAGAGTGAGAAAACTCCTGAGGAATGGAGGTGAAGTGTGCTGGTGCCCATTTTTAACAATAAGGCTGATGGACAGAATTGTAGGAACTACAGGGGAATTAAGTTGATGGGCCACAGTACAGGTACAGCACAGGTTGAACAGCTGGGAGATAAAGTTAGAGAGGCCAGACTGACATGGTTTGGACATGTCCAGAGAAAAGAAAAAGAGGAAGGCCAAAGATGGATGCAGTTAGAGAGGACATGGAGGTAGTTGGAGTGAGGACAGAGGATGCAGAGGACAGAGTGAGGTGGAGGAGGATGACTCACTGTGGTGACCCATGAAGAGGGAAAAGCTGAAAGAAGATCCAAATGTGTAAAGACATTTGTTTTTTCTTTATCTTTAAGAGGTTTTCTCATGACAACCGTTTCAAAGATGTGTGTGTTTGACATAAAATATGTGAAATGAGACTCCTTATGTTAGAGCATTTAGAAGTGTTTTTCTCCATACAAATATGTCAAAGTCAAAGTCAACTTTATTGTCAAAACTGCAATATGTACAGGACATACACAGGATTGAAATTGCATTTCTCTCTGTCCCTCGGTGCAACAGTAAACATTTAAACACTAAAACACTAAAACATTTAATAAACATAAGCATAAAATGAAATAATAAAAGTGTAATACTGTCCTGAGTTTTTGCATAGTAGTTTTTGCATAGTAGTAGTATGAAAGTATGAAAAGTTACACCAACACTAAAACACTAAACATTTAATAAACATAAGCATAAAATGAAATAACAAAAGTGTAATACTGTCCTGAGTTTTTTGCATAGTAGTATAAAAGTGTAAAAAGTATATCTATAAAATAAAATGAAAGTTCTGGCATTGACATTTGTAATAGAGTGACAAAGCAGCATATGAAGTTTATGTACACAGTATATGTATGAGGTAGTTGATATTGGTATAGAGGTAAAGTGGCATATGCAATAAGGCTAGTAAAAAAAAATATATATATATATATATATATATATATATCAGCAGTAGTGTAGATATAAAAAGTAGTGTAAATGTAAACAGTAGTAATAAATGTAAACAGTAGTATTGAATGAAAACAGTAGTAATAAATGTAAACAGTGAATGTAAACAGTAGTATGACTATAGGCAGTAATGTAATGCAAACATTAGTGCGAATATAAGAAGTAGTGCAAACTGAATGAGCACATGACCGTGAGTTGAGTGAATAACCCGTTTGATGACACAGAGTCCAGTGTTAAAATCTTTGTGTTGAGTGGTAATGTGTGAGAAAGTTTTTTGTGTTAAGGCAGTTCAAATGGGAGGGGAGGCAGAGCAGGCAGAGAGTTTAGCATCCTGACTGCCTGATGAACAGAGCTGTCATTTAGTCTGCTGGTTCGAGCCTGGAGACTCCTCAGTCTCCTCCCTGAAGGCAACAGGCTGAAGCAGCTGTGTAGTGGGTGTGTGGGATCACCTGCCATGCAGAGGGCTTTCCGAGTGAGGCGGTTGCTGTGTAAGTCCTGTAGTGAGGGGAAGGAGGTGCCGACGATCTTCTCAGCTGCTCTCACGATGCGCTGGAGGCTCTTGCGGCAGGATGCAGTACATGCACCAAACCACACAGTGATGCAGCTGGTCAGGACACTTTCTATGGCACCCCTGTAGAAGGTGCACATGATGGGGGTTGAAGCTCCAGCCCTTTTCAGCTTGCGGAGAAAGTAGAGGCGCTGGTGAGCCTTCTTGGCCAGTGATGCAGTGTTCCTGCTCCAGGACAGGTCCTCTGAGACGTGCACTCCCAGGAACTTGGTGCTGTCCACTCTCTCCACTGTGGTGCTGTTGATGGTCAGAGGGGCATGTTGGGCATCCCTCTTCCTGAAGTCCACAACAATCTCCTTTGTCTTCTCCACGTTGAGAGTGAGATTGTTGTGTCCGCACCACAAGGCCAGGCGGCTCACCTCGTTCCTGTAGTCCGTCTCATCGTTGTTGCTGATGAGCACATGTTGACTTCAAGTTATTGAGATGTCCATTTCTGGAAAATATTTTTGCTTTTTCTGTATGTTAAAACTCTTCAAATTATTTTCTTGTCCAATAAAAAAAACAACTCCTTTAACCCTTCTACATTACTGGGTAGTAGCAGATACTTCGCTAATCTCATTGCTCAAGTAATTTTTTCTTGACATTGTGTTCACACACCGTCACACCCCAGAAAAGCAGATGTTCTTGTCAAATTTCAGCTTTTAAAAGTTAAATGCCTTTTATTAGCTGCTATTTGCTCCTAACATGTAAAGGTCTGCTTACACAAAAAATATTAAATAATTTATTTAACCTGGACTTCTTTCTTCAAGAAACTAGTCCTGATGAAATGATTTACTGGTAACCTTTTTTATGTTATCTAGATGATTGAGCCTACAAACTTTTTTTTCTCCCTTTTATTTATTTATTTATTAAAGGTCTGCTTACTTTTTACACACTGGTTCTGGATTTTTCCTTGCTTTTGTAAAAGTAATCACAAGTTATCTTGTGCTGTTCAAATGAGACAATATTTGCTTAACTATGCAACCTTCTTCTTCTTTCGGCTTTTCCCTCTTCAGGGGTTGACACAGCGAGTCTTCCTCTTCTATCTCACTCTGTCCTCTGCATCCTCTGTCCTCACTCCAACTACCTCCATGTCCTCTCTAACTGCATCCATATATCTCCTCTTTGTCTTTTTCCTGGCAGCTGCATTTCTAACATCCTTCTACCAATATACCCACTGTCCCTCCTCTGGACATGTCCAAACCATCTCAGTCTGGCCTCCCTAACTTTATCTCCCAGTTGTTCAACATGTGCTGTACCTCTGATTATCTCATTCCTGATCTTATCCATCCTTGTCACTCCTAAGGAGAACCTCAGCATCTTCATTTCTGCTACTTCCAGTTCTTTCTCCTGTCTTTTTGTCAATGACACTGTCTCCAGACCATACAATATAGCTGGTCTCACCACTGTCTTGTAAACTTTTCCTTTGACCTTTGCTGACACCTTTTTGTCACAAATCACTCCTGAAACTTTTCTCCATCCACTCCATCCTGCCTGGACTCTCTTTTTCACTTCTTTCCCACATTCCCCATTTTCCTGGATAGTGGACCCCGCGTACTTGAAGTCCTGCACCTTTGTGACCTCTGCTCCTTGTAGCCTCACTGTTCCACCGGCCTCCCTCTCATTCACACACATGTACTCTGTCTTACTACGACTGACTTTCATTCCTCTTCTTTCAAGTGAATACCTCCACCTCTCCAAGTTCTCTTCCACCTGTTCCCTGTTCTCACCACAGATCACAATGTCATCTGCAAACATCATAGTCCATGGGGATTCCTGCCTGACCTCATCTGTTAGTCGGTCCATCACCAGAGCAAACAAGAAGGGGCTCAGAGCCGATCCTTGATGCAATCCCACCTCCACCTTGAAGCTATCTGTCACTCCTACAGCACATCTCACCACTGTCCTGCTGTCCTCATACATGTCCTGTACCAGTCTAACATACTTCTCTGCCACTCCAGATTTCCTCATGCAATACCACACCTCCTCCCTCGGCACCCTGTCATATGCTTTTTCTAAATCCACAAAGACACAAATGGAATTCTTTCTGACCCTCTCTGTACTTATCCATCAGCATTCTCAAAGCAAATATGGCATCTGTGGTGCTCTTTCTTGGCATGAAACCATACTGCTGCTCACAGATAGTCATCTCTTGTCTAAGTCTTGTCTCCACAACTCTCTCCCAGATCTTCATCATGTGGCTCATCAACTTAATACCCTGTAATTGCAACAACTCTGTACATTACCTTTGTTCTTAAAAATGGGCACTTCTTCTCCATTCCTCAGGCATTTTATCTCCCTCAAATATGCCATTGAATATTTCAGTCAAAAACCTCACTACCATCTCTCCAAGACATGTATTAACCTCCACTGGTATGTCATCAGGTCCTACTGCCTTCCCCTTCTTCATTCTTTTCAGAGCTTTCTGGCCTTCACCTTCACTAATCTTTCCCACTTCCTGGTCCACGGTTTCTATGACATCTACTCTTCTTTCTCTTTCAATCTCTTCATTCATTAGCTCCTCAAAGTACTCTTTTCATCTTCCCGTCACACTCTCATCACTTGTTAGAACATTACTATTTTCATCTTTAATAAGCCTAACCTGATACACATACTTTCCAGCCTGATCCCTCTGTCTTGCCAATCGGTATAAGTCCTTCTCGCCCTCTTTAGTGTCCAGTCTCCCATAATTATAATATACCTTTCCACTTCTACGCTGATGACTGTCAAATTTACTTCTCCCTAAGACAAAATGGTACAGGCTCTATTCAACCTCTGCTCGACTGCCTGGCTGACATCAGGGACTGGATGGCTTTAAATTTCTTAAGCTTCAATGATAAGAAGTCTGAAGCCATATTGTTCCTTCCCAATGACACAACCTCAAACCACTGCATTGACCTGTCTGCTCTACCCCTGTCCGAAAAACAAAAAGTCACAAATCTGGGAGTGATAATGGATCCTGCCATGAAACTCAACAGTCATGTAAACATGATCGTCAAATCCTGTTTTTTCCAGCTGAGGCGTCTGTCTAAGCTGAAGCCCATATTATCCAAAAACAACCTGGAGACAGTGATTCACGCATTCATTACATCTAGGCTTGATTACTGCAATTCACTTCTGTTTGGCGTCAGTCAAGCCACCATTGCACGATTACAACTGGTTCAGAACGCAGCTGCCCGATTTTTAACCAGCACACGCAAAAGAGAGCACATTACACCAGTCTTGGCCTCCCTTCACTGGCTACCGGTTCATCTTCGAATCCAATTCAAAATTCTCATGTATGTCTACAAATCGCTGAACAGTCTCGCCCCCGCCTATCTCTCGGATCTGATACACCCATATGTCCCTCCACGTGCTTTGAGGTCAGAGGATCAGGTACTCTTAATAGTTCCAGAAACTCGCCTTAAGCGCAGGGGTGACAGGGCGTTCTCTGTAGCAGGCCCAAGACTCTGGAACGAGTTACCGCTGCTCATCAAACAGGCCCCCTCCCTCTCGGTTTTCAAATCCCGGTTAAAAACTCACTACTACTCCATCGCTTTCAATGCCAGCTGATTTGTATTGGATCGTTTGATTTATGATCTGCAATGTTTTTATGTTTTTCGTGTTGTACTTCATTGTCTGTGTTGCCTGTTGCGTGTTTGTTTGTCCAGCACTTTGGTGTGGACTTGTTCCTGTTTAAAGTGCTTTATAAATAAAATGGTATGGTATGGTATGGTATTTCGCCCTCTGCTTTGCCTTAGCTACTTCCCTCTTTGCTTTACGTCCCATCTCCTTATATTCCTGTCTCCTCTCTTCAGTCCTCTCACTGTCATATTTCTTCTTGGCTAACTTCTTTCTTTGAACAGTGTCCTACACTTCACTATTNTTAGAAACTGATGTTTTTATTTTATTGTGACAGTATTAATCAACTACTGTGTTTGAGCAAATTTTACTTTGACTTTTGGCTCTTATGACCCACCAGCTGAGACGTACCTCTGAGACGGCGTCTATATCTCCTGCAGGATCTTCTCCCCTCCTTGGCTCTCCTCATCGACTCATCTGTGTGAGTACCTGTGACAACAGTCATGCTCACAACACCATTAGCTGTCTCCCGTACTGCCATTCTTTAACTATAACCATCATCAGGAAATGTAGATAGTCTGAAAGCTCACAGCGTCTGTTCTGCCTCTGAGCACACTTCTATGTATGTTACTATGTCTGCCTCTTGTTACATAGATAGATAGATTGTTTTATTTGTCCCCATAGGGAAATTAGTTTGCAACATTGTCAGCAGGCATTTACATAAAGGACATACTTATACAAACATGACATCATCATCCATCATTACAGCAAAAACATTTGTGCTCAGTAAGTCATGATACCTTAGTATTATTTATCAATTTACCGTATTCGTCGGCGTATAAGTCGCACCGGAGTATAAGTCGCACCAACCTAATTATGCCCAATTAAATGGAAAAATCAACGTATAAGTCGCATCGGCCTATAAGTCGCACCGGCCTATAGGTCGCACCTCACGTGAACTGGTGTTTTGCCCAAAATGGACTGGCTGCCAAATTGTTTGGAAGGACTTTTGACAAGATTATCACATAAAAACTACAGTATTTTGTTTGATGTGTCTTAGTTGAACTTTTCATTAATAAATGAACATTATTTTGGACTGGCTGCCAAATTGTTTGGAAGGACTTTTGACAAGATTATCACATAAAAACTACAGTATTTTGTTTGATGTGTCTTAGTTGAACTTTTCATTAATAAATTAACATTATTTTGGACTGGCTGCCAAATTGTTTGGAAGGACTTTTGACAAGATTATCACATAAAAACTACAGTATTTTGTTTGATGTGTCTTAGGTGCGACTTATACGCCGGAGAATACGGTAATTGCTTGAGGTATGAAAGAAAATTTTGTTCTGTTTCTTGAGAATAAAGGAAGGCCGTACCTTCGCCCTGAAGGAAGCAACTCAAATGAAGATCTTAGGGGATGTGTGTCGTCTGCTATAATCTTGTTTGCCTTCCTCATAACTCTGTCCATGTATATGTTTTCCATACTTGGCAGAGTGGTCCCTAACAGTTTGCTGGCTGTAGTTACTATACTTCTCAATGATTTCTTCTGAGCCTCTGTAGCATTGCCAAACCAACATATGTTACAAAATGTTAAAATACCTTCAATAAAAGCAGAATAAAACATTAAAAGCATTGAGTTATTGACTCTAAAAGAACCCAGTTTCTTTAAAAAATACATCCTCTGCTGAGCCTTGGATGTTAGACTCCATTTTAAACATTCCATTTAAAAGTTTTTTTTTATTAATATTAATTTGTACATGTGACTTTTTAGCAGTCTTGGTTCCCATTTGTGCTTATATTTTTGTGTCCCTCCATTCCTCTTACAGTCCACGGCTTACAGTGATGTTTTAAGCAGTTGTCAGCTCTGCCCAGTGTCATATATGCAGCAGCCAGACATATTTTTTATCAGGCTGACCATGCACACACACAGAAATCTCAGTCGGCTTCAGCTCTGGACGGGTACACAAACACACACACACACACACACACACACACACACACACACACACACACACACACACACACAGACGGAACAGTGTGATTTGGAGTTATTAAACAGAAAGTAAACTGACCACAAGTCTAGATTACTGTAACAAAATGTTTTCTGTCCCTTGTATGATGCAGTCATGGGCTCCTTATCACCATGTTCACACCCAGCAATCATAAACATACCGAAAGGCAAGCGTTGCTTCTCAGAAGTAAATAAAAAACACTTTTTTTTTTCCTGTGTGTGCAGCACAGCTTGTTGTGTATACTGGAATCAAATACTTTCCTATTGGCAAGTATGTTCTGGTGGAATTCACCCAGTATCTTCCTGGAATCTGTTAATTGGGTTTAAATGGTGGAGAAGGGCAGGCTATTGATGGTGTTAAAGGTCTTCTCAATAAGGCAGTGAGGCAGATCAAATGAGAAAGGGAAGAGGAAACTTGCCTCAATGTTATCATCATGAAGCTAGAATACAGACTAAAGGGTGTTAGATGCAAATGAGAGATGGGGGCCCTGCAAGACAATCAGCTGGATATGACCACCACATGTGTGGAAACATGGTGCTATGGACCAGAACTAGGAATGAGCAGTGCTGGTTGGACTAACATTACTGTAAGTAGAGGGAGTGAAGGCAACTGACAACAGTAAAAGGACAAAAGTATGCAGAGAGAGTGGTAGATGAGCAGAGCCTGAAATTTACTTTTCACTCTAGTTTTTATGCCTATGTAGTTATACAACCTTGACCTTTGAAACACGTCTCTGATCGCTCTCAGTAATGAACTTTTTGGGAGTTATTCCTGAAGGGACAATAATACTTTTATTACTTTTAATTTGAATCAAACATCATAAATTAAGTCATCCAGAGACTTCTTTTAATTTGTGTTAATTCAAATGTCATCAATGAATAACTTGTGTTATTTGTATAAGCATTAGTGCATTTAATGTTTGATAGTCAAGGACTATTTAATTCAAACTGGACATTTCCTCAAAATGTTGTGCATGAAGGATTTCTCCTCTCGAACTTGCATGTGAAGATAAAAGGAACACTTTATCTTTTTCATTTAGTTTGAAAACAGGACAACAAGAGACATTTTGTTTTTGTCCTTAAATAATCAAGATTAATGATATCTGTTTTTGCTATTATCATAGTAGGTTTCATATGTGATGCTGTAATGACGTTTGTCGTAATCAAACCAACAGATCAACAGTGTTGTTAATGAAGTTAAGACAGTTTTAATCAGCTTTTATCATGTATACTGGCGTCTTAAAACTAAACTTCTTATCTTTTCTGACATTTTAATCTAACTTATGCCTCCACTCTGTTGCTCTCAGTGGCTCCTGGCTCACACAGACCAATCAGAAAGAGCTACGTCTTTCTAGGTCAAGTTAGCCTTAAAAGAGCTCTGACTTCCTGTTTTCCTGGAGTCTGCGGACGAGACTAGGATGTGAGTCTTCGTCTAAGAACTGTTTTGACGTCTGTCTAAAAGCTAATGACACGTCATTCAGTTGGGGTTCATAGCACTGCTGGCTATGAGTCCGTTTCAGAGCAATAAGCTTCATTCCAAGGAGTGTTCCCATCTAAGAACACTTTTATTCTGAAAAACCAACCAGGACCTGCCGCTTTTCTGCCATTCAGAGCGGACGCAGGAGACGCTGAAAGGTAACCTCTAGGCTGCTGCCTCTCGCTCGGACATCAAGGAAGTTCTGTTCTTGACTGACCGTCTGGCCAGGTAAAAAGTCGTCAACGTTACCAGTGTACCTGTGGTTTAGCCGAAGAGTTGCATGAAAGTGTCATTCTGGTTGAATTTCATTCTTTCCCTAAGTCATAAAAACTTCCTTCCTCCTCTCTTCCTCCTCAACTTAAACTTTCTCCTTAAACTTTTGCCAGTAACTAAGTCAAACCTGCCTGCAGAATAAGTAAATATGTCACCCTTTTGCTGTTCTGTTGTCCTAAGTTTTAATCTGTCTACAGTTAAGTTATATGAAGTTTAATCAGAGCCAATCCTTATATGCGTGTTGATGTAATTTATGATTATGTTAAATAAATGGTCCAGTCCTGCTGTTCCAACATAAGTTTAACGTTTCCTGTGAATTACATTTCGTCTGGTCACAATTTATTGGTTAAAATCCTGAAAAAGAGAGAACTCGTTTTTAATAAATTGATGATAAGTTTGTGTCAGATAAGATCTACTCAAACCTTTCATTTGGAATATTGTACCGTCAGCAAAACTGACAAGCAATATATTTTACACCTAGCATATAAAAGTAGAACAAAAATGACATTACCAGCTTGACATATTTTACAGGTTTTCATATTGGATGTAAATGTTTGTTAGCGGATCTGCCTCTATTATCAAATGGAGACCCAGCTGGCACAGACGTTGATCAAGGAACAAACCACAAGAAGTTTTACTGTAAATAATGCTAAAAGTAT